>JAVJAQ010003092.1:0-14698 GCA_032362365.1 Zygogramma bicolorata
TAATTGGCGCCCAACGTGGGGCTCACTTTTATTTTGAGAAATTCTTTGGAAGTTGTGACGTTCAGAGGAACCACCAAACGTAGTTTCAAGACACGGAATAATGAGCACAATCGAAATTGTCAGTTGGGACAAACTGAAAAGTCAGCTGTAGCCGAACACACCCTTCTCGATAATATTCAATTTGATAAAACCTCAATCCTCTCAACAACAACACATTATTCCACTCGCTTATACCGTGAAGCAATTGAGATATATAAGCATAAAGATACCTTCAACAGGAAGGAACAGGGACTGGCCTAAAACAAAACAAGTACCTCCAGATTTGCCATTAGTCATAGTAGACTCACAGGAAGGAGTTGGACTAAGACCAACCGCTGAAAATGGCTGCCGCGGATGCAGCCGAAAGCTCCGGAACTCAAAATTCCAGGACACGGCCCTCAAATTCTAAAAACTTGCGATGTTTCAATACCGGCCATGAAAGCCTACATTCTTTCATTAGGACTTTGGCGTTGTTTCAAAATCCCAAACCGTAGAATGTTTTGAGCGACTTTTATAGTTTGGGGTGTTTTCTCACATTTTATGTGAACGTTAACCATGAATTGTTCTTTTGACCAAGGCTTCGACTAATAATCGCCACTTTGACATTGAAACTTTTCACCAGAGGGCGTATAGCTTATCTTGAAATCCAAATTGGATAACATGTATGAAAACACTGGTGCATTGACAGATATGCTTTTTTTTGGTCAATTCCTCTCAAAATCGAAGTGAGAGCCAACGTTGGTATATAGGAGGAAGGTTACGAAATGTCATTATATCGATCCCTCCATATTGCGGGGGCGTCAATGAGGTTAAGGTGAAATTCCACGATATACTAATATACAAGTGGATTTCAGTTTCTGCTATCTGATTGGTAGATAACAACAGATAGCAAAAAAATATCTGCTTCCCTAATAAGATCTATGAATATTGGAGTATATTGAAAATCTAACTTTACGGTATTCAATACTGAATGTCAGTTGAGAAAAAGTGTGGAAATATTCTTCGTATTTGTGTTTGGTTTGAAAGATAATTCAACTATCTCGATATTATGTGAAAATTGAAAACGAAAGCAAATGAAAAATTGATGACTGTGTATGGTTTGTAAAAATCCGAAAGGAATACCTGTGTGTTGTC
Organism: Zygogramma bicolorata; assembly: GCA_032362365.1. NCBI lineage: Eukaryota > Metazoa > Arthropoda > Insecta > Coleoptera > Chrysomelidae > Zygogramma > Zygogramma bicolorata. The sequence goes on from JAVJAQ010003092.1 coordinate 1,174, forward strand.
AGTTTCTGATATATTCAATATATGAAAAAAAATCAAGTATTGTCAATTGAATTGTAGCAGTGGAAAGGTACAGAGAAATTCCTCTCGCAATAACCAAGATCAAGATTCATTCACTTTATGACTTTTTTTGGATATATTTCTCATTTAAATTTTTTCACATATTTCAATTCATTTTTTGTTTAGCATATTATAACAAGTTCAATATGAGTATAGTTTACATTATGAAAGTTAGAAACAGTGTTATTTTCTAGTCATATCTTAAAAATACATTCATTTTTTGTTTAGCATATTATAACAAGTTCAATATGAGTATAGTTTACATTATGAAAGTTAAAAACAGTGTTATTTTCTAGTCATATCTTCTCAAAAACACATTCAATTTAATTTGAAGTTAGTGTAGCGGTTAGTGCTTGTGTCATGGTCAAAAAGATCTAAGATCAATTTTCCAATGAAAGTTTTCCTTTGGAAAATTGTTCTGGCATATTGAATCAGAATCCTGTCATGTTTTATAATCGACATAACTATATATATATATATATATATATATATATATATATATATATATATATATATATATATATATATATATATATATATATATATATATATATATATATATATATATATATATATATATATATATATATATATATATGTTAGCATGAAGATTCTCACGGACGAAGTATGATGCGTTGTTTTTTCGGGTTTCGATCTCCGAACTCGAAGTCGAGTTCGGAGATCGAAACTCAAGACATCACCTAGAAGATGGCAAATGAGACTTTGCCGAAACGTTGTGAGAATTATCCTTCAGAGGATCAAAACCACAGAACACGGAATGAAACCCGAAAAAACAACGCATCATATATATATATATATATATATATATATATATATATATATATATATATATATATATATATAATAATGATGATTATTCCCCGAACCCGACAGAAGTAATTAACACTCTAAACTACCTGCATCGATATAAATACGCCTTGAGAAATCGAAATGTTTAGTCATCGGAGATGAGTACGCCTCTGAAGAAGCGGGCCACTCGCGCTAGCGAAACGTCAGGAAGAAATTCCAAAGAACGACGGCCTTCAAGCCCGAAGAGAAGTAATTATACTCGTATGAAAAATAGTTAAAAAACGTTCAGAATTGACTTCTCCAAGCATTATAGTTGAGTACAAAACAAATGGGCGGAACATCTAAAATATCTTGAGAACAAACCATCACAGAACTTATCAGGTCTAATTTGAATGAAAACTTGCATCATATGCAAATTATAAACTAAAACTGACTACCACACAAATACTAATATACAAAAATTATCATGCTTTTCACTGTTAACAAACCCCATTGCCACAATACAAGTCAATATGATGTATTTCCGAAACTGTACAAAAGTATAAATCTAAAGAATTATATTATTTACTGAATGAATAGAAGCAAGTCATTGTTAGAATTTGAAAATACATACTTCTATTCTACTCCATCTTCTTCAATTTGTTTGGACATGGAGGCTGTCGAGCTACTCTTCGATGATGAAATCTCAAACTCAGAGTCATTGTCAGGTTCAGGTATGCTGTGGGCTGTGACAACGCAAAAAATATTTTACTTCTACAACAGAGTAACAAAGACACCAAGAGACAGAGACAATCAGGAATCAGCCTCATAAAACATATATGTTTGTGTGTTCTGTGTCAATTTCTTTGCACTTTTTCTGTTTATCTTTGGTCCTATGGGGTTATGCCACCTATAGAGATTTTTAATTTTCCCAATTTACCCCAGAATTGCCAACTTCGATTTCCCCAAACCCTGCCCCTAGCCTCAGGTACCCCTTCGCCTATAAACTCGTGACATTTCGTAACTTTCCTATATATGAACGTTGGTGAGAGCTAACATTTTTGACGGTAGGTGATGATGCAATTTCGGCTTTTCAAAGCTGCAATTCCAATCAAGCGACAGCATTTGCTAGCTCTGGCAGGATATCTCATTTACCAATAGAATCATCGGTACACAACATTTTTGTAGACGGGTTACCTTTTAGAAAGCTAACCCCTTACAGACAAGTTTGATAGTTTGATACTTCGATTTGGAGTATTTGAAATTTGAATTCGTTTGGAAGTGCCGACAAACTGAATATTCAATGCTATTCCAATTCGTTTTGTTCGTTTCATTTCACCATGAACTTCCCACGTTCTTATCGTTACTATTGCTGAGTTAATTTTAAGTTATAGTAGTTTCCACAATAAATGGTATTGACTGAAGGATTATAATAAAACCAATTAGACCCTTAAGTTGTAAAATCCGAGATGCACATCATAAATGTAAAAGGACCGGATTCAGGTAATTTTGTTTCTCAGAGAGGGGTTGTAGAGGATTACAGCTTACACTTCTTGTTCATTTTAGTCTTTGTATTTCATTGGAAGTGTTCACTTGTGCTACGGCGTGCAATAATTTTATAACATTTATTTGTTATTACAGACATCATTAGCAAAGATTTAATACCCCAACGTACAGAATAGGCAGTACGTGGCGTCCGTGGATAAAAAGTAATAGTGCTCCTTCCAGTGGTTCGTTAAAGAAAAATCACTTATCTTGTGACGCGAAAATCATTATAAAAAATGTGTATAGTTCCTTACTTCAACAAGGATATAACGCGGGTGCTGCAGCAAAAGTAACCAGTGATTTGACGAAGGTGCCTCTTACTTCAGTTAAACGAATTGTTGAAAATTCCATGGAATCAAGAAAAAAGCGTAATGATTCCGGTGTCACAAAAAGTCTAGACGACTGGGAAAAAGATTTGATAAGGCGAAAAATCTACACTATGTACGATGAGCAGCGTGTCCCTACAATCAAAAGTCTGAATCAGCGGCTCATTAATGACGAAACTCACATCAACTGTGGCCTCACTACTTTTTGGCGAGCTCTGTCTGCAATGGGCTTTAAATATCGCAAAATTGACAAGAGACAAGTAATAATTGAATCCACACGTTTAATAAACTGGCGTTCTGAATATATAAATAACGTCAATAAGAAAATACCGGTCTGAAAATCGGCCAATACTCTACCTCTACGAGACGTGGTTTGACACGCATGACACCCCTTCCAAAGGATGGTCTGATTCCTCTGATAAGTGTTAAACAAAAGCACCATCAAATAAAGGGAAGAGAATCACAATATCACGCAGGATCAGAAAATTGTTGGATCCCAAACGCTATGTGGCTTTCTGCCAAAAATATTAAGGACTCTTGTGTTGATTATCACGAAGATACGACAGCAGAGCTTTTTGAAGATTGGTTTAAAAACTGTCTGTTACCCAACATTCCGCCAAACAGCGTTATAGTAATGGACAACGCAAGCTATCATAGTCGACAATTGCAAAAAATTCCTGGCTCAAAGAATACGAAATTGGAGATTCAAAACTTCATGGCTGCAAATGACATATATTTTGAGGAAAATTATACAAAAAAAAGAACTTTTACAAGTGCTGCAGTCATTTTCTTTAAAAAAAAAAACGTATGTTTGTGATACAATTGCAGAAGAATTGCGTGTTCAATCCCATAGAGCTTATGTGGCACCAACTTAAATCGAGCGTGCGCGAAAAAATACTTCTCCGACTTTAAGTGGTAGTGTGGTAGAATTAATTAGGAACTGTATGAATGACATTCCTACCGAGAGTTGGAAAAGTTCTGTTAGTCATGTTATAAATGTTGAAAACTCGTACCTTTCTGTAAAATCAATTGCGCCAATTATAATTAATTTAGATGAGGATAGCGATAGCGACACTGAACTAAATATAGAATAGAATTGTAACATTTAAATAAATTACTTGTATTCTCCTACATTATGCAAAATTCAAATTTCTTAAGTTCGACCCTGTAGCACATTTGTATCTTTTACCAGATGATTTTCTACACAATGGGATTGAATCGGGTAGTTTATTGCAGTTAATAAGCCAATACCATTTACTGTGAAAAATACTATACTTTCATAATGAAGCATTTTGCATTGTTTTTTTTTGTTAATAGTGCCGAATGTAATATACCTCTTCATAATATATTGTGTCAATATCTTCGACTAGTACAAAAAAAAAACGGACCATTTGATAATGGCCTGAATACATCGACGCGACGTTTAACTTACTATTTTGAGGAAATAATCTCTCAAGAATCTGGAAGTCAATTTCCCAAACAACAATTGCAAAACACACACACTCAGTGAGTGCGATTGTTTTCATTGTTATTCTGATGTTTAGGTTACTGAGGAAATACTACTCTGGCTATATACACGGAGGCCATTGAATGCCATACAAGCAGGCCCCTGTGCAAATAGATCAAATTCCATTTTCATAGAATCAAATTGTTAATATTGTGTATATTTCATCAATGTATCTTTCAGGTGGCACGAAATAGCAATTTATGATACTCCAGCTGCGATAGACTACATCTTGAACTTGAGCAATCAGAAAAAATTACACTACATCGGCCACTCGCAAGGAACTTCCACTTTGTTTGCGATGGGTTCAGAACTGGAGGAGTACAATGATAAAATCAAAGTGATGATTGCGATGGGTCCATCTTCTGTGAATATCAAACCGAAACACCCGTTGATCAGATTGTTCTTACCGTTCCATAATATAATCGTGGTATGTACCTGTGAGTTTATAACACGTTTTGGACAGCACAAAAATAAAATAGTCATGGTTAAAATCGAAAAAAAGTAAGGAAACTAGTTGTGAAAACTGTATGGAAATTTCACACCTCCACTTCTCAACCAATAAGATGCCTCAATTTTGACTAGTTACCATGGTAACTAAAAAAATTCCCGGAAAGTTTTTCGTGGCGCCACGATATTAAAATGAAATTTTTTTTGACAGTTCAAAAAATAAATATATGACCTACAAACCTTAATAAATGAGAATGATGCAAATACATTTCTACCAACTTTAGTGACCTAAAATTATGAAAGGGCGATGGACTGAACTAGTACCCATCTGAGTTTTAACATTTGGTATAATTGAAGTTGGTATTTTTTTTTATTTAACGAAATATATTGGATATACCTAGATGCTTTTTTAAACTAGTAATTATTGAGCTTTCTGGAAGAACCGGTTGAACGAATATGACATCTCAACATATGTCAAAAACAGCAATACCCTGGTCAACTTGACATTCAGAGATATTAATTCCAAATTTCAGGTTGGATTAATTATTTTTTCCAAATTATGGTGTGAAAATTTCTCACCAAACACCACACAAGATTTAATTGTACCTAGAATTTTTTTTAGCACGAATATTGAAGAAAACTGCCAAAAATGCATTTGTATGGTCAGACTTCAGGTTCAACCACCATCTAAAGCTTATTTTCTCATTCTCGAAATGAAGGGAGTGGGGGTTATTTTTTTCTGTTAGAAATGCGTTAATGTAGTCAAGTTAAGTTCACCCAACCTGCTGATCTGCATGGTTTATTCTCCATCGCAAGTTACTCTTATTATTTTCAAGACAAAGGGGGTCTGGGTTTGGGTAGATTTTATGTAATAATAATTTTCGAAATATTCGTGCCCACTAGAGAATTTATTGAAATGATTTAAGCTCTTGTGAATATCAAGTCAAACTAAATGGCAAATTCGAACTAGTTTTAAAGATAATGTGACAGATCTCAGATATTGACGACCAGGAGTACAAGGAGAGTCCAGTGCTTGATAACATACTTTCCAAACTGATCACAGAATAAATGCATAATGTTAATGAGACTCAACTTACTTCATTTTCAGTTTTTTGCTAATATTTTGAGGATTCGAAAAATTCCACCATATATGTCCGTCAGTACATTCCATAACATTTTCCATGGTATATGTGGCCGTCGATACAGTTCAGTTTTCATATGCAAAAATTTGGTCTTTCTCGTAGCAGGCGTCGAACACGAACAATTTGATACGGTAAGAAAATTATATTTTATGATGAAGGTATTCAATACTAGTTTTATCATCAGACCGTCACATTTTTGATATTTTACCAACGAATATATAAAGTCACCCAAACCTATTGTTATTCAAACGATAAGTAAAAACTTTTCTGATACATCGTTTATATTCGGTTATAGAATAAAAAGAGATTCACAACGTTGCATAATATGGCTCCAAAAACACCTATAGGATATCTTCCTATAGATACGTAGGGCACAGTATGTGAAATTTTGCCGTAAATTGTGTTTGAATGGGTTAAGGAGCGTTTGAACAGCAAACAAAATAAGATAAAATGAGAAACTAATTAAAATAATTCAAGAATAAAGGCAGAAAACATGTGTTCATACAGATGACTGAAATAAAATAAGAAATAAGAATGAACCAATCAAGTTGCAGCTTTTTTGACAATGACTTTTGTGTTCTGTGAATATCACATTTTCGTTTTGACAGTTGCTACATTAACTAACCTCCTAATTGTTGATATTTTGAATTTTGATTCCTTCACATATAGGTTGTTGTTGTGAGATAAGGAGATAGAATAATTTGAAACATGAAACGTTAAAAACAGGAAATATTTCGGTCATGCGCATTATCAGTTTCTAAACAAAATAAAACAAAAAAGTGAGAAATGGCATCTTTTGTTGTTATTCTTATTTCTTATTTTATATCGTGTATGAACGCTCTCATGAAGATCTATATGTTCAACTCTCTTATTTTGTTTTATTTTGTTCCTTATTTCATTTGCTGTTTAGATTCTCCTTCAGTTTTGATAATTCTTGAGAAAAAATTCTAATCGCTTCTGCAGAACCAATATTTCCAGAAAAATACCCATATTTCTTGTAGATGATATGTGATTGGCTGAAAATCACGATATACCTTAATTTACAGTAAAGAAAAAACCCGATCAAAATGTGAGGGCGCATGCACTTACCGGGAATACTATGTCAAAACCCACGTGCTTTTAGCCAATCACATATCAGTTTCAGGAAAAATAGATATTATTTTGATAATACTGGTTTCGAAAAAGCGAGTAGAAATTTTGAGTTAGCGATGATCAAAACAAACCCATTCAAATACTATTTACTGGAAAATTTCGTTTCCCTGATGGTAGACATTTTTACGAATATTTTATGTTGGTAACTTGGAACGAAGTCCTCTATTCAATTCATTTGGAAAGAATGATTGTTACATCCTTGCTGTGCTATGTGTCTCCAACACTTGGTGTGTCTGGAGTTTGAGTCTCCAGTTATCCGCTAGATGGCGTTTTCCACTTACGGTAAAAAGCAGGTGCACTTGATTTCATGAATATGAAAACAAATGGATGGTTTTTCATCTAGGAGATGATCAATTTCCCGTTCTTCGAAAGGTGTTTTTTCTCGTCCTGAAATTTTGTGCTATCAGTATAAGTAATGATCATAACTGAAAATTATCATGTACTCTAACATATTAACGGAACCATATCGCCAAGTGACTGTATGAGGTCAAGTAACGATTACTTTGAAAGGTCACCAAAATAATTACAATGTTCCACATGTACTTTTGTAGAGTAATTTGTATAATTAGGGAATATCATAAACCCATTATAACTTTCTGACTCAAAATTGGCTTCGACTGACTTGGAGTTGAGATGGAAGATGTGGTGACTTTTCCTTCCATCTTCCAACACATATTGGAGACAGGACATAACACGAAAACACGAAAACATTAGCGAGCGATGAAAACTTCTACTCTCGAACAATCAGAGAGGCTATCGAAATTGAGAAAGATTGCCAAGAACGTGGAAATCAATCCTATCACAAAACAAAAACAAGCCGATCACACCAGAGGAAGAAGGTCGGACCTTATCAAGTAATTACCATACAGACATAATGAAAAATGCAGTCGGACCAACTAAGAAAGTGGGAGAGGCCCAGGTCAAAGATACCATCATTGAACACCTCTATATATTGAGAACCAGAACTCGAATTAGTTAGTCGAGTTCGGAGGTCGAAACTCAATCATCACCTAGAAGATGGCAAATGAGACTTTGCCGAAACGTTGTGACAATTATCCTTCAGAGGATCAAAACCACAGAACACGGAATGAAACCCGAAAAAGCACAATTCATCATACTTCGTCCGTGAGAATCTCCATGCATATATATATGTATATATATATATATATATATATATATATATATATATATATATATATATATATATATATATATATATATATATATATATATATATAAATCCTATATCTGCCCACTAGAGAGAAATGCGACGGGAACTCATGACATGTATAGTTATTATGTACCTAATTCACGAAATGTTTCAGAAAATGCTTCCCTTGATTACACAAATTACTCCAGGTGGAATCGCTTTCAAGCAAACTGTTCACTACGTGCAAACTATCAAAAAAGGTGAGTCTCTTGAAAATTTCGTGCTTGTGAAGTTTAGCCTGACCGATGCTTGCATTTCACGTTGCTATGACAATCACTAGATGGCTGAGTGGAAATCGCTCTGCTTGATATACCTATTATTGTCGTGATATATCTTGGAAAACGAGCCGTTTCTGCAGATGATATTTGGTTACTTATTATAAATTCTCAGAGTTTTGCTTTGGATGAATATGATTTTCAGTACCATAACTCTCACTGAAATTCGGGATTTTTCAAGAAAATTCTCAACTCAAAACGTTGCCAGAAATAATTCAAGCACCAAGGAGATTTCTAGTAAAAATTATTCGACTCAACAAACTTTTATCTTCTGTAAGTTTTTCGAATATTCCACAAAACACTGACGCTTGGTTCATAGATTTTTTTACTTTCAATTCATCTTTCACTTCAAGGAAGTTCTAACTTTGCAAATCAATGGGAGCGTTCATACAACAAAACTTTTATTTTAACATTTTTTGTATGAACGCCTCCATTGTGGGAACTTTCTCAAAGTAAAAGATTAAATGAAAGTAAAAGCGTGGTCCATGAAACAGCTATGAGTCGCCAAACATTATGGTCAAGCGAGATAATTTTGACAATACATATGAAACAAGAGATGTCCCTTTATAAAACGAAATATTTTCTCCGACTAAGTATCTCCATTCAATCTCAAAGTTTAATATGACATTTTTTTTTCTAGGAAAATTCCAAAAATTCGACTACGGAAAAAAAGGAAATTTTGAAAAATATGGTTCCAAGGAAGCACCTTTGTATAATATAACCCGATGTACATTTCCTGTAGCTCTATTCTATTGCGAAAATGACTATTTCGTGTCCGAAGAGGTTTGTATTCATCTAAAGTCTAAACGATTCATATCATTTACAAAATTCTTGCATTTTTGGGGATTCGAAAATTCATTTTCAATCCCTAGGGATCAAAAATAAACTTTCAACTCCTGGAAAATTCAACATGTTTTGAACAAGCGTCAAATTATTTTCTATTGCCGCTGTAACTTGCTGCAAAATACAGCTTGACACAGTTCTTATAGTTGAGATGCTTGCAAAAATCTGATCAGAATTTTTTTTTTTTTTTTATAAGGAATTTGTTATAAAACCCTTCCTACGGAAAAGTGGCACATGATTTCGTTCCCAAGTCATGTCTTTCTTTCATTTTTCTCAGGGACGACGTAGCTTGAATCTCATAATTTTTCGAATACTTATACATAATGCCAAAAGATGGCAATGAATTCAGAAGGAGAAGCGGAATTTTTTGTCAATATCGTAGATCATCCATATTTTGATAATCGTTTCAATGCACAAACTTGTATAAATGTATAAACTGGTATTGTCAACTCTATTTCGAAGCTTCATTAGCTTTCTTCCAATATAAGGCAATTATATTACCTAAATATCAAGCTCAAATTTCTCTGAACGCAATTCGTCCTGTCTCCCATCTTATAATTATCCAACTTGGCAAAGAAAAGATCATATCATACCCCAAACGACAAAATCTCTTTGCCAGCGATAGTTTGCCTACAAGCTCACAATCGAGGAAGGTTATGAAATTATCATTACCTATTTATGAATATTTCACACAGGCATGAATAATTGTTTCGAAGATATATTGGTGATTTATTCATTTTTGAAAGTAATTCATCCTTCTTGCCATTAATATTAATATTTCTTCAATACTTATATATTCATTTAATATAATTCAAATTCAGACCTACTTTGTTATATATGCTCTTATCTCAAAACAAGTGTTAGCTCACTTATCGAGTATATTTCCTGACATGTTACCTTGTGAAATAGTTGATAGTATTTTCTGTATAACTTTACTAAGGTGGCTATATACTGGTGTTTTCACTCCATATAATAGATTGTCAGCAAATCAGACGACCGATATGGCCAACTTGATGAAAAATTTGATGATGTAGGCGTAGTAGTACTGCAAAAAATCCGCCAGGTACCGGCACTCTTGCAGTGGAGATGACAGTCCTGCGTTGCCAAGTGTCCATGTCGTTGCGAATTCTGGTCCAGACCAGTAGAAACACAATGCAAATTTATTCCTGATATAACTGAGAAATTATTTTCAAACTACATGGAATAAATAACGCATAAAGTTAAACACAAATTTGGCGCGTTTTGGTGTTTTCAATAACCCCACATATCCAGTCCCGATAAATTCTCTATCCTTTAACAAAAACATCAGAATTGGCAACAGCGTGTTCCGTGGATCGAGTGATCACGAAAATTAATAGAAATTTTTGATTACCAGCGCCCCTCATGGCCACTGTAAACTACCACGCCTTGTCCACAGGTTTGTCTGAAACAATATCGCAACATTAGAAACACCAGAATATAGACATCTTAAACTTTACATATCATTGAGGGGAAATAAATGCATATATTTTTATTATATCAGTTGAATTGACTCACAGAAATCTGCACCTATTTTACCCGTCAGAGAAGGAAACTTTGTCGTAGTGCATTGTTAAGTGAACGGAAATATCGACATTATAATGTAGATGGCGCCACATAAACATTTCGAATGCTTTTTACACAAGGTAGCGTAATCGTATTTCTCTACAAATACTAGAGATAATGACCAAACAGTCATTTTAGTGTTTGAGAGTCATTTTTTGTGGTGGATTCTATCTTAGTTAACCTACCGCAATCTGAAAAAATAAAAATGGATAATGGAATCTGTAAAAATGGAAACTGAAAGATTGTTAGTCTACTCCGAAATATATTTTTGGATCATTTGAAATATACGGCAGGAGTAGAAATACGAGTTTTTGAAATTAATTTTGAATATTTTTTTGCATTCAATCAGTTACACAGGGTTATTTACAATAAATTATCCACCCCTTATCATCGTTATTATTGCCTACAGAAAAAAAAGTTAAATATAAAAGTTTTGTGCTTATGACGAAATTTTGAAAAAATGCTATCAAAAATACAGAGGCGTGCAGATTTCAGGGGATACAAATTGTTTGATATTTTTTCATATGGGACACCCAGTATGTTATTGAATTTTTGGAATGGTCTTTTTTTCTGATTTCAAAAATATACCATATGTTACCCCTATCTTATAACATTTTTGAGTTATTAGAGGCGAGGAAGAAAAATTTCAAATATTGAAAAATAGAAAACAAAAAGTTTATGTAGGAAATTCAAATAACATGATAAGTCATAACAGTTGTTCAATATGCCCACCATTATTGTCAATGCATAATTGATAACGTCTTCTTATATTTATAAGTGCATCGGAAATTGCTTCATTATTGACATTCAGATTCATAATTCCACCGAATCGTGTCTTCAATTAATTTAATATCATTATTATTATCGTTATCAACAATATCCTTTAGAAATCCCCAGAAAAATTAATCCATAGGGGTCAAGCCTGGACTGTTAGGTGGCCATTTAATGCTTCCATTATTTCCTATCCATATTGGGAATACATTATTCAAATGTTCTTGAACGGGTAGGACAAATTATGACTTCCTTAAATCACTCTCAAGTCCTCAAGTCGCGTGCATGAACATTACCATAAAAAATTATAGTTTCATCTTAAGTTTATTATTGAGTTATGTTAAGACTAAGTTACGTCGTGCATTAATTCACCATTAATCGACGTCTCACAACTCGAAAACGGTATAAGGTAGGGGTCATATATAGTATATTTTTGAAATCAGGAAAAAAAAACATTCCAAAAATTCAATAATATACTGGGTGTCCCTTTTGGAAAAAATATTGAAACATTTGTATTCCCTGAAATCTGCACGCCTCTGTATTTTTGACAGCATTTTATCAAAATTTAGTCATAAGCACACAACTTTTACGTTTAACTTTTTTTTTCTGTAGGCAATAATAACGATGAAAGGGGGTGGGTAATTTATAGTGAATAACCCTGTACCTCAAAAGGAGTACATTTTTTGGAAAAATAATGAGTATTTTTATTTCAGGCTATCGATAATTTGGTTACACATTTACCAAATATTGTTGAAATGTATAAAGTACCACATAAAGAATGGACTCACATAGATTTCATTTGGGGAAGAGATGTGTCTACCTTAGTGAACGTGAAAATTAAGGAAGTGATGATGAAATATGATTACACGTGAGATATTGATTTTGAATAAAAAAACAATGAACAGTCAGGTGTTCTTTCATTTCTATTCGATGAATCAATACAATTCAAACAGAACTTGGGAATATACAGGGTTCCCCAGTTGCATGCGCAATCAAAAACTTCTTGAGTATCGTAAATACATATACAGGGCGAGATCATTTCAAGACTTGTTAGTATCAGACCTCAGAATGTGAAATACCTCCACACTTGAACAAAACTTCAAGATACCAATAGTAAAGGCTATTATATGGTTGTTGCTCATTTATTATTGTTCATTCGAATATTTCTTTTTGAATCTTCTAGTCTCATTGAATGAAATATAACAAAAAGTCATTACGAAGAATTTGGTGCCGAAGCCAAAATGATGGTAGCGGAAGCCATTTTTTTTTTCATGAAATTTGATTAACTGGCAGTACATTGCTTCAATCTACTGCTTGCTATGAATCGTTGGTGGTCATTTGTAGAATATGATTATAAAGGTCGTTTTCGAAAGGAACATGCAAAATTCGTTGGAGTTTGATTCATTAATATGAACATAGCCTTGCAGATAGACTAACAACAACTGCAGCTAACAATTAGGTAACTTTTATCTTTTTGTTCTCCTTGAACTTTTCGTCTGACGATATTCTAGCCACCACATGGACAGTGAAACCTCAAAGTTTGTCGTGTGTGAGAAATATAAGTGTTCACTTCTGATCAGGTTAGTTGAAATTCAAAATCGTAACAATCGTATTAAAATAGTAATATAACTTGAACGAGATGAGATGCTTGAAAATATTCTCAGTAGACTAAAGACCTTCATACAATCCAAAACACGATAATATGTTTTTCTCTGGTTGACAGCAAATATTGATTTTGTTGACCCATATCAGTCAGCAAAGTATTACTTTTCCTACCCGCCTAGGCAGCAAAGTAAGGACTCTTTTACATGGGCAGCAAAAGTAATACTCTGCTGATTACGAGAGGCTTAGTCGCTATTACTATCGTCCATAGATAT
>JAVJAQ010003093.1:0-175840 GCA_032362365.1 Zygogramma bicolorata
ATTTACTTGATTTTGATAGGCCATGATGACCTGAAAATATTCAAATATGAGATACAATTGAATATAATGATTATCTCACCTTATTTAACTTCGAAGAGCAGAAAATAAAAGAAAACAGGTAATTGATGACCAAAACATCAACCGATTCTCTAATTATCAGAAAATACTAACATTTCTTCTACGTTCAACACATCAAAATATGTTTGCTATCAAAAACATCCATAACTCTGACAGCAATCGAATGACATTCCAAGGACTGCTCTATTTTGGATATGGAATAATACAGTTACTTGCACAGAAAAGTAGTAGGTACAAGTCTTGGAAACGAAAATGTTGTTATTTTAGTACAGTAAATTGTGTTAATCTGATCTTTTAAAATTGTCTTTGGCTTTTTAAAAACGTTAAAGAGGCACAAAAGAAATATCATTTCCAAATTATTCCGAAACATCCCTTCTCCATATTTTTTGGACCATCGCCGCAACTTTATTTGGATTCAGATTAATGAGCACAGACGTTGACACATTTGTATGTATGTTAGCTACATAGTTTCAAAAAATCAGCTGAATATATTGGTGAAAGCTGACTATACAAAGGGATACATTTTTCCGAAATTGAAAATATATTTTTGATCGCCCCGTACCTTTCAAATATTTAAAGTTGGATGGTTAGTTCAAATGCAAAATATGATCGCCCTCTTATGTACTGTAAGTAACATCAATTGCACATGGATCTGCAGGAAAACGAATATTTTCTCAAAAAAAGTTCGATAAAAATTACCAAAAACAAAGTTCAACCCTCTGTATACCCGCCAGTTTTGATTCTAGAAACTTTTGTCATTTGAACTTTTTGATGCACATATTGTGGACTATTCCATTATAAAAATTCAGATCGATACAATGAAAATGAAATTCCGGATTTTTTGAAAAATCGTCAAAATATCGAACTTTGACCCCCTGTAGAATCCAAACGCGGGCATTCAGAGAGTTGGCGCAATGATAACTTTTATTCAGGATGGCATGGGCGATATCATATTGAAATTTCAGCGATTTTCACCGAAACCGGTTTTCCATAAGATTAGTGCGGGGTCCTTTACTTTTGAGTGTTATTTCTCATTTGGTTTGAAAACTACGCGTATCATACGCCCAAAAATAAAAGGGGACACAATCAGTAAGTCTAAAATCGGTATGGGTCATAATCGGTAAAGTCAAAATCGGTAGGGGTCTCTTAAAGAAATATACTCAAAAAAATATAACAAATTACACACTCAAAATTGAACACGAGAAGTGTCTAGAATTCTCTTACGGTTCAAGGGAAATTTTAAAATGTACAGAAAAAGAAAATATATGAAATTTATTCAGAATTATCATCTGAAAAACTTCCTTCAGAATCACTAGACTCTGAACCTTCATAGGCTTTCAAATCCATATGCCAACGACCAACATTACTTCCATCATCGTCAGCTAATTCATATACTAAACGGGAAATTTTTTTCTTCACAGTAGAAAGAATATATCTAGGAGCAAGCTTTGCTGTAAAACGGTTACCTGCATCAGATAGCACTTTGTTACGGCGCCAAACTCTATCTCCCACTTCAAAAGCTACATCCCGTTTTCGGAGGTTATAAGCTTTACTATTGCGCTCATACGCTTTATGAAGCTTCTCCCTAACATCTTTGAAAATTTCACTCAAATTTTTCAGATTATCTGAATATGAACTTCTGTTCCCTAACATTAACTCAAAATCTTCACCTGATTGATCATTATAAAAAAAAATTCCTGAAATTGGAGGCTGTCTCCCAAAAACTAGAAATGAAGGTGAATACCCTGTAACTTCATGCTTCGCGGTATTTATCGCTTGACGAATTTTATAAATTTCCTGATCCCAATTTTGGTGTTCGTCTACGTAACTACGAATAGCAGTCCCAACTGTTCGGTTGGTTCTTTCTACAAAATTAACATGCGGTGAATAAACAGCATTGTACAATATTTTTTGAACCTCATATTTCTTACAAACATTCTTGAAAATTTTGCCGGTCAACTGACTTCCATTGTCACAAATGATATATTTTGGAACTCCAAATACAAGAAATACATCATTTTCCAAAATTCTTTCAATAATCGGAGCTTTAGCATTTTTCAACGGAAATAAAAGTGTATACTTAGAAAACCAATCTGATATAACCAAAATCCATTTGTTACCTTTTTTCGATAAGGGTAGAGGACCAACCAAATCTAACCCAATAACTTCCCATGGTTGTGAAACAACTTTTTCTTTTCCCATTAGTCCCATTCTTGCGTTATTCGGCATCTTTTGCGCACCACATACTTTACAAGATCGGATATACTTTAAAATATCATGCCTCATCTTAGGCCAATAAATTTTTTTCTTTAATTCGACTAAAGGTCTTAAAAAATCCAAAATGAGCACAAACAGGTGGATCATGGAATGATTTTATAACCTCTGCACGTTGTGGTTTCGGAACAAAAATTTTCCATTCAGGGATATTAGAATTGACAGGAATATTTGACGGAATAAATTTGTAAAGAAAATCATTTTCAACTTTCCATTGTGGGTATTGATCAGGATTCTGCAAAACCTTTTGTCTCAAGTTATCATACCACGGATCGATTCGGTCAATATCAACATCATACATGGCTATTTCCCCTTCAGGAACAATACGAGAAAGAGCATCAGGAACAATGTTACTACTTCCTTTTCTGAACACTAAATCGAAAGTATGTTGTCGGAGTTTAACCGCCCATCTCTGGAGTTTTCCAGAAGGATTTTTCAAGTTGTTCAACCACAACAGTGAATAATGATCTGTAATTAAAGTAAATCTAACGCCTTCAATATACGGTCGGAATTTTTCAATGCAAAAAATAATAGCTAATAACTCTCTCAACGGTAGAATAATTTCTTTCGGTTCTTGACAAGGTTCTGCTTGCATAAGCAATAACACGTTCTTCACCTTCGATTTCCTGAGTAAGAACACCACCTAACCCTGTGCTAGAAGCATCACTTTGAATGGTGAATTTTTTAGAAAAATCTGGCTGAGACAGAATTGGAGCTGATATTAACAATTCTTTAATTTTCAAAAATGAATTTTCTGCAGCATCATTCCAAACTATAGGCTGAGATTTCTTTTTGCCTTTCAAAAGATCATTAATGGGTGTTAAAAGAGTTGAAAAATCTTTAATAAATCTCCTATACCAAGAGCACATTCCTACAAATCTCTTGATCTCGGTGGCAGTTCGCGGTCGGGGATAATTTATCATACTGGCAACCTTATCAGGATCTGTTCTGAGTGAATTAGAACCAACTATGAAACCCAAAAACTTTAGTGACGTTTTGAAGAATTCACATTTATCTAAATTGATGGTTAAATTCGCATCCTGCAACTTCTCTTTCACCTCTTTCAACAGTTGGATATGTTCCTCAAATGTCGAACCAGTTATAATGATGTCATCAATGTAGGAAAATATTTTAGGGCCATAACGAGGGGCCAAATATTGCGTCGACTAAGCGTTGTTGAGTTTGAGCTGCGTTACAAAGTCCAAACGGAACGGTAACAAACTGATATTGTCCTCTACCAATTACACTAAAAGCTGTTTTCTCCTTTGAACAAGGATCCAATGGGATTTGCCAGAAGGATTTTCTCAAGTCAATTGATATATTTGGCATCTCTCAATGAATTCAAAATTCTGTCAATATTCGGTAAAGGATAGCTATCATATTTTGTTACAGCGTTCAGAGGACGTCCATCAAAACAAAATCGATATTCTGAATTCGACTTTTTCACTAATAAAACAGGTGAACACCACGGACTTTGAGATGGCTCAACTACTCCAAGTTTTAACATTTTATCTAACTCATCATTTAAAATTTTTGACATATAAGGGGACATGACATAAGGTCTTTTACGGAACGGAGGTTCATCACCGGTATCAATTTTGAGAGAAATTTTGTGAGTACGACCAAGTCTGTCTTTACTAGAGATTTCATTGAAAGAATCTATAACAGTTTGTGCCTGTAAACGCTGTTGTAAGGATAAATCATCCAATGATGGCAAATTTTCTACTCTACGAACAATTTTTGGTTAATCAACCACATCAATTTTACAACAGGAAGAAAGATTACTTTGTATATGCCAACTATTATTCGCAAAATTGACTTTAAAATTGAACTGCTTTGCAAAATCACATCCAAAAATGAAAGAATGAGGTAAACTTGGTACAATTAAAGCTTTAATAACCTGACAGATTCCATCGATAACAATTGGTAAATAAACAACCCCTTCAACGGTTTTTTGAGTTCCATCAGCTGTAGAAATGTTTTTTGACTCAGTATTATGAACCTTTAAATTGAAATCTTTCAAAATATGCAAACCTGCTGATCCAACCAAAGAAGCAGTAGCCCCAGTATCAAATAAAACGGTAATATCCAGATCAAATAATTTCACAACTATATAAGGTCTATTATCCAAAGGTTTTTGAACAAAGAGTGGAGAAATTTCATTACAACTATTTTTAAAAAACTTTGATACCCTTTCTAACCATTTGTTCCAGTCAGACTTATCGAAATTTCGGTGAGATATGGCCTTGAAATTCGGGACAGGGTTATGGCCACGGAATTTCCTACCCCTTACTCGTTTTTTGGAACTGAACAGCTTGGACAGTTGAAAAGTTTCACATCTGGTAACCCACACTTGAAACAAAATACTTTTCTTTTTGTACGGCAAACTGAGAAGACGTGGTTAGGCAACCCACAATTCCAACAAGTTAGTGTCTCACTACTCGAAGCACTAGAAGGTTCTGTACTTGAACTATTACCTTGAATATTTGTACTAAAATTTCTTTGTTTACCTTTCCCAGATGAAAAATTATTTCTGGATGTATGGTTACTATTTTTCTGGAAATTATTCCTACTCAAATTCTTCGGATTATTGAGAACCTGTTTCTCCTGCTTTGTTTCAGACAGATCGGCAACTTGTGAAACGGAATTTTTTAATTCGAGGATATTTGCTTCCTCAAGTCTCCTACATAATTTAGAAAGTTCGGCAACGGAAGTAATGTCATGAAGAGCTAATTGACTAATATATTCAGGCAACAAATTTTTTCTCAAATATTTAACCTTTGAAGATTCTACGGGTTCACGGGACAGTCTCCCAAACAACGTTTCGACATGAGCTATATATATTGCAATAGATTCAGTACGTTTCTGTTTCCTTTGCTTAATTTGCTCCCAGATATCTTCATCTACCTCAGAATTCAAAAAATCTCTTTTGAGTAATGAAACAAGTGAAGTCCAATCATTTACTTTTGATTTGATACTACGGTACCACATAAACGCATCACCAACAAAAAATTCAACTGCAGATTCATACAGAGTTTGGTTATCAACCTTACGTGCCTGTGCTAACTCACTGATATGTTCTAGAAAAGAATGCAATGTCTTGGAATCGCCATTGAATTTAACTCCCCATTTGGAAATTGGAATAAAATTATTAGAACAGTTAACAACAGGTGAAGGGACATTGAGCAATAACGGTGGCTGTACGGAAGCATTGGAAGTTGACGGTGTTGGAGTTTTTATGCTGTCATATAAATCAGCTTCTAATTTCAAAATTGATACATAGGCTTCTGATTGAAATGTTCTAAATTCATTTTTTGAATCGTCAGCAATTTTACCAGGGATATCAAGAAATTTCAAAAGTCGGTTTGTTCTATTCAAAACATGAGCAATCCTAGATTTAATTCGGAGAAAAAGAGTGTCAGTAACCTGACCAGAGTCACTAAAATCTATGATCAATTCTGTGATAGAAGTCAAACTTTTAATAAGAGTATCTTGTTCTTTTTTTATATCCAAACTGTAAGTATCAAGTTTCAAATTCACATCCGGGTTCACAAGTTCTTTATTCAAAAGTCTACCTAAAATTTTGCGTTTATCGGCTACGGTACGGGCTGTAGAGATACCTCTAATTGAAAGTTCATATTCCAATTCATAATCAAGTAAATGATTGACTTGAAAATTTCCAATACTCATCTTACCGAAAAAATATGTCAAACTTCAAAAAGGCAAAGAAATTCCTGCTGTAGAAGATTTGCGTTAATTCACACACAGAGCACACAAAAGTTTCCTAATAATGAACAATATAAACATACACTCAAATGGGTCAGAGCGATTAATAAAAAATACCCGAAATAATTTTCATTAAAAATCAAATTTTCAGAAAAAGCTACAAGACCCCAATCCGCGAATTATACCCAACAAATCATCAAATGAATTTTCCAGGATTGTACATAAAAAATATCACCAAGATCTTCAAACTGTAAATCAAACTTTCATTTCACAAGTTCTGTCAGTCAATATTCACAAGAAAGCATGGAACCACAAAAAATTTATTTTATTTTGCAACAATCAATGTCAAAAAATCGGAGCCCCACGTTACTGGAAGCCAAACTTGTGTGGCATAAAATTTACTTTACACACAGCGAACGGCAGCTCTTCGTCTGGCGGCATTGGGCATGGGTTCAAGTTAAGTATAAATAAATATCGATTGAAAGCTAAATAAAAAATGTTAGGCGCCACTAGAATTTGATTTTATGATATCCAGAAAACGAAAATATTGACAATGACAGCTTTATGAAATGAAAGTCAATATCCCCAAAAATAGTTTATTACTTTAGTATCTTGAATGAAAAGATGGAAATGTACAATGAGATATGTACAATCTGGAACGGTATATGTACAATCTGGAACGGTATCCAGGACAAATTTGAACAAATATGTTCTACGATATGAAATGACTGAAATAAATGAAAATGATACCTAGAGCTACGGAATTAGCTCTTCCTTAGACGGTCAATTAGTGGTGGTGATGAACTTGTTGAGTGGATGTATCAAACTGTGAATATTCAGGGATGTACTTCTGGATGAACTAGACTGGAGTCAACGTAACAGCTGCTGTTAGTGAAACCAAAACTGCTTCACAACGGCACCTGCATGCTGAACGTTTCGGTATAACTGGACTTCATCAGGTCTGGCTTACATCGGCGGAGTTAGGGCTGTAGCTACGGTTCGGTTACAACGTGACTGCTAAATACGGCCTCATGGCACCCATGTTAGACTTCTCGACATCAGACTCAAAAGGAAACTCATCAAGGAGGATTCTCTACTCCTCGCCAAGAAAATAAAGGGATGAATCGAGCCCCAACGGAAAAACCCTGTGAAATAGGTTCAGTTACAACCAATTTCGACATACAAAAAAAAAGGCAAAATGGCGAAAGAAAGTCCAACAAGATCTAAAAACTAAATTTACATACCTCTCGGGTTTAGACGGAAATTTTGTGCTCAACAGAAGCAAAAATGAGCAGCTACATAACCAGATACTTCAACGTATTCTCAAAAAAATAATTCAGAAGGAAGTCAGTGCTTATGACTTGCCTCTCTGAAGTCACGCCGGCAAAAGGGCAGTTTCAACCTTTTCCTCAACTCATAATGGCACTCGAAGGACTTTTTTTTTTGAAAATTATCCAAAAATCAACACACAGCGCATTCTAACTGACACTCTGAGACACATCTTGAGTCTGCTTTTCACGTCGATACGGTGACGTCATACAAAGAAGTTTGAATTTCATCAAAAGAAATATGTCCAAACAGGTAGAGACTATAATAGGAAATATTAAATAGTATATATGGATGTTATAAAGTGAAGAAAAACGTTTCAATGCCAATGATGTCTACCTAATGTCAAAAGATCAATATTTGAAAATACAATAGTTTTTTCCAACCCTCCAGATGGCATGCCTAGAAATTCACGTTTCATAGAATAGAGTAACAACGAACAGTTCAAGTTCAGAGTAATGATGAGAACAGCGTACACCAATAGCTCGGCTCACGGAATATGAAAGTAAGTATCGGTCAGCTGATTCAAGGTCGACATCCAATTGTTTATTTTTTGATGACAGATTGAAAACACTCAAGTTCACCACCAACGCAAATAGACGATCCAAAGCCTGAAATTATACAAATACAACGGTAAAGATATTTACAAATTTAACAAATGCATGAAAACTAGAGTAGCTATACTCTTCAGCAACAGGTGAGTAAATATAACAATATAGAACACTATTTTATAACATCAACACTTCAAGCAAAATAATCTCTTTCAATTTACAGGAATACTATTAATGATGTAATCTGTAGCAGAGAGCATTTATAAAAATTTTGTGTACTCTAGATGGTGATTAGAAGATGATATGGCATCTTGAAAACAGGTAATGAACATAACAAATCTTTCACAACACTACTAATTCCTTTTTTCCTTTTCAGGGATTTGTGGAGCATTATTATGATTCTGATAAAAAAATGGATACTCTGTGGTATACATAATGTTTATCTATTCAGTGAATAAAATGTATAAGAATAGCACTTACACAATAATCATGCACTTTAGTGCATGATTAGGTGCAGTAAGTTGAATACGGTTTGAGTTGACAAGTCAAACGTAAGCCTCAACTTGAAAGAAATAGCATTTGATACGAATAAAATACTGGATGAAAAAAGAAAATGCTATAATATATATATATATATATATATATATATATATATATATATATATATATATATATTCGTTCACGAAAAAGACATGTTGTAGTGAGAATCTAAACAAGAACTATTCAACGCTTACCTCTTACATTTTTTTGGTTTGGGAGTCGTCAGTTAAGATTCTTTCCTTTTTTTAATTCCATTCATGATGTACGCCTTCAGGGAGGTTGGTGTTCTATTTTTCAGGATCTCTCCTTTTTTTATCAAAGAGGCACAATATGAGAGGGTCGGCGATTCCAAATTTTCCAAATAGAAGTTTGCTTTTGTTTCAACCAATATTTTTTCTTCTCTATTCCATGACATCCTTTTTATGGAACTCTTTCGTGAACTATTGAGTTCAGTGGGCACCAAACCATCAGC
This sequence comes from Zygogramma bicolorata, assembly GCA_032362365.1. NCBI lineage: Eukaryota > Metazoa > Arthropoda > Insecta > Coleoptera > Chrysomelidae > Zygogramma > Zygogramma bicolorata. Next base: position 8,968 of record JAVJAQ010003093.1, read on the forward strand.
AATTTTCTCTGGAAGAGCTGATTCTGAGAACGAAAACACCATGTGCAATAATGATTTTATATACCATTTTGAAAAGTGAAGGATTGCAACATTGAACTCTCAGAAGTAGTGAGTGGCAGTGTCATTTTGAGAGAATTATAAGCATCATGTAACAAATCATCATCAGAATAGAAATACATGTCCCAACGAAAACTTTCCACACGGATTTACTGGGAAATGATTAATTATTTTCGGAAACGCTGAAACAGGTCGATTTAAATTTCTAGGGGGACACATGTTAGTAATGGATTTAGTCGAGCAACTTCATCCCCCGGAATGAATGGTAATTGAAATTAGTGTTGTTGACAGGTTCAATGTAAATAGTCAATATCTTACCTGTTCTTATTCAAATTCAATTTATTAACTATTTTAGGACTCAATGAGTGGACAGATAGACAATGGCAACATCCCATCCGGTCAGGGAACCCAGTCACCCCACGAAAAACGAAAACAAATTAGTTAAAACAAAGTAAGTAGCCAGGCTGGGACTATTAATTGCGAAGATCTTTCAACCAAGTATCAGTTTTATGTCGCTATTCGCGAATACAACATTACAAGCGGAAGATGCTCACCGCAATTGTGAGCGAAACGTCCAAAGGAACCTCCTCCACAGAGGTGAACCGACCACGGCACTGAAGCCCGGAAACCATATTTCTTAGTTTTTGTTCTGTGGACTTTTTCATAGACAAAAAATACCTGTTTTTTATGGTTCGCCTGCGTGTATGTTCTCAGAATGAATTCACAGTTCGCATGATTCTTATGGAAATATCATTTGATTCGTATTCTGTGAGTTAAGTTTCTTCCTGAAAATGGTTTACGCATTACAAGAACGAATTGAGTTAGTGAAACTTTACTACAAAAATGATGATTGTCTAAGAGCTGCAGCTAGAATTTTCAATACAAGGCATCCAGGGAAAAATGCATCTCATACCTATGTTCAAACGTTGATTGATAAATTCGGAAGAACTGGGTCTGAACGTCGGATAAGGAACGAGGCTGTTGTGGTAGCGGTTTTGGGACACGTGGCTATGGATCATACTCAAAGTATTCGACGCTTGGCTGAAGCTTCAGGTGTAGCGCGATCGAGTATTCAGAGAATTCTCAAGTCACATCGATTCCATCCATACAAAATCAAACTTGTACATGAACTGAACGAAGACGATTTTGACAGACGTCAACAGTTTTGTGAGGAAATGTCTGAGCGTCTGAGAACAAATCCCAATTTGCTCTTCAATATTTGTTTTTCAGACGAGAGTACATTTTTTGTTAATGGAAACGTGAATCGTCACAATTGCCGCTACTGGAGCGATACCAATCCCAGGTTAATACGTGAGGTCCACACACAAACTCCGCAGAAGTTGAATGTTTGGTGTGGTATTTTTGGCAAAAATATTATTGGACCACTTTTTATAGATGATAATTTGAATGGACAAATGTATTTACATCTTCTTGAGAATGCCATCGATCCCATGATAACGGATTTTATCGAAAACGATGGAGATTATTCGGAAGACAACCTCCACTTTCAACAAGATGGAGCACCACCTCACTATGCAGTAGCGGTTAGAAACTTTCTGGATGAACGATATACCAATCATTGGATAGGGCGACGAGGACCAATTGAGTGGCCAGCTAGATCACCGGACCTCAACCCGTTGGATTATTTTTTATGGGGGCATCTCAAAAGCTAAGTTTTTGCCACTCTGCCAGAGTCACTAGAGGATCTACGTGGTCGAATTGTGAACGAGTGCGGCAGAATAACTCCAGAAGTATTGGAAAACGTTCGTAATAGTTTCGAAAGTAGACTTTATCATTGTATGGAGGTAGGAGGGGCTCATTTCGAGCAATTAATAAATTGAATTTCGATAAGAACAGGTACTATATTGATTATTTGAATTAAACCTATTACCACACTAATCTCAAGTACCAGTCATTCGATTTTGAAAAAATATAAACGTTTGGATAGAGAATGAAGAGAGCTTTAAGATGATGTATCACTCGACTCAAGTTCCCTATGATGATTCGCAATGGGGTAGCCGCCCCTGTCAGGGGGATGAAGTTGCGTGATTGAATCCATTACTAACATGTGTCCCCCTAGAAATCAAAATCGACGTGTTTCAGCGTTTCCGAAAATAATTTGTCATTTCCCAGTAAATCCGTGTGGAAAGTTTTCGTTGGGCCACCCTGTATAATGGAGTCCATTCCAACTTCTGACTTGTTCAGGGGCAAAGCTATATGGAGCGAAAGCGAAAAAAGAAGATCAGACTCAAAGTCAAAATCAATATAGATACAAACCATCATGTTTTTCAGCTTCAGATGTGTCAATATTGCAGCTTTGATCCAATTTCATAAATGAGGAAGAATGTTCAACACCTTGAGCTTTTTCTAGAAGTTGTGACATTCTCACAATATCCCTTGTTGCATTTGGCATCCTATAATGTTCCAATTGTATTTTTTCGTGATGCCCCATATAATCTGCAACATCTTCTATTTCGATATCTTTCAATTGCATAGTACCACATTTTGTGGCAAAATGTTTTCGAAGTGTCCCCCGCAATCGCTCAGGGTATTTTGCTCCACAAGTATTGGCATAACTCACGATTAATTTATTAGCATCTAAATGTTGAAAGTTGTCTTTTCCTGAGATTCCAAATACATATGGATTCGTTACTGGAGTTCCTGCCATTTCTCTATATTCCAAAACAAGTTTCAAACACCTCAGTTTATACTTATCCATCAAAACAGGGACATCACGTCCCCTCTTTCCTCTTATAAGGAATCTTACATCATTTTTTAAGTGTTCACCTTCTAAATCACATGCCATTTCATCATTTACATTCACCGATTCATGTTGGAGAAAATCTTGTATTTTGGTTCTTTCAATTTCCCCAGCTCGCCTTCGATTAAAAAGCTGCAAAGCAATCAAAAGAGCACCAGATAGTTTTTTCCAAGCAGTTATTGAAAAATTTTTCGTTAGTTTTTCAAAATTAAGTTTTATTATCTCATTCAAATGGTCTCTCAATAGACTTATATCATCAGTACTTGGAAGTCTGATGATTTTATTGCGTTTCATGGTTAGTTGGTTCTCAGTTACTGTTTTTAATATATCATATGTAAGACCATCTTCTAATAGTTGAAGAAATTCACGAACATCCTGCAATTTTCTTGAGGTATTTTGTTTGATCATCTCACTTATGAGATAAAAAGACAATTTCTTCAAATATGTGCCAATATTTGCTGCGGTTGCAGGTGCTTTATACTTCCCTGTATCTTCGTTAAGTCCCGCAATTCTATTGATGGATATGATAACTTCATCATAATTTTGAGGATCAAAAACGTCATTGAAATTTTTTATTTGAGGATTTCTCTGTTGGTAATGCCAATAGAAGTTAGCAACACATCTTAATCTACTCCGAATCATCTTGTGCAGATGTGGAGAGCGATATTTTTGAGTAAGCCTGTTTCCAAACAAAATAATGAGATCTTCGTTGCGGACCAAACTACCAATCTCATCAAGCCTCATGGGTGGTAATATTTCATTTCTCATTATTTTGTTGGCCTTCAAATTGATGAAAGTTTTCGAACGACTTTCAATGAATACATTCCTCTGAGACTTGTCTTTTGTCTTGCAACAGTTTTTATAATGTGCTCTTAATGATAATACTGAATACATTGCCGAGCATTCACCGCATGGCAAAGAGTGCTGAGCATTTCTTTTTTTTTCATCTTGTGGCCTACGAACCACTATTACATCTCCTTGATTGTAATTCTCATTCTGATTGTATAGGGCATCTCCTTTCTTTCTCAATTCGCTTATGATTCTCAGTCTCTCTTTACTTTTAACTGGTAGTTTTGAAAAATACATAACATCTTCCTCACTTTTATGTTTATTTATTAAATGTCCAGCCAATTTCGTTCGCTTTGTTTTGCAGAAAGTGCAAAAATGTCTTTTCGTGTTATGATCAGATGATTCTACTACCAAAGACCCATGATTGATAGTTATTAATTGAGAATGATTATTGTTCTTATCACCCCTGGACTTTTCACCAGATGATCCGTTTTCTAAATAGTGCTCATTTTTTCCTGCTTCCACGTTTTTTTTTTTCCTCCTGTTTACTATCACCACTATGAATTATTTTTTTATTCAAATCAAAAGCATTCAATAATAATTGTGATTTGCCATTTTTCAGCAAATTCTTGGAAAAAGAGTGTCATAACAAAAAAAAAATCAGGTGAATGAACAAAAGTTGTATTCTGTCCAGTGAAATTTTATTCTCTTATTTTATGTCAGCTTTTTTTTTGATATTTGTGATTGTTAATGGTTCATGAAAAATTCAATTTGCAACTTGGACAGAATAAGTACTCTTTTAAGATGCACATACAACTACAACCACTTGCCTCGATAGCAATTGCAGCAGGCTTGTCCAAAAAGTCATGCAGTATATCTTGACCCTCATCAATTTTTATTCTCACATCAACAATGGCACACTACTTTGGGATAACTCAAGGAACTCAATGGAAATGTTTCAATTCAGAAAATTTCCCAAAATCCTGTATGGATTAAGCTGTCAGCTTTCATGCCAAAAAGCAAAACTTTTAAATTTTTCCTTATGTATTTAATTTCATTTGGTGTTAGTTGAAAATTTTTGCACTTTTCCGTCTGCAGTGAATCCTAGATACCTACTGAATATATTTCAAACCCTGAAAATTTATGTCTTTCAACAATTTATTGATATCTCAGTAAACACAGAATATCCAATGGATATCAATATCAAGTCCTATTCAAGGCAGAATATCCGTGTACCTAAAATGTATGTCCATAAGATATCCTATCGAGGATGTACCTAGGACATCCGAACATCCTGGATACATCCTTAGGATGTCCAAATGTGTTTCATTCTGAATATCCATACAGGTATCTCATCCTCCAGATATCCATACGAGATCAATACTGGATATATATATATATATATATATATATATATATATATATATATATAATGAATTTCAAAGTGTCCAAAATTAATGCATGCAAACTGACAATTAATCACAGACCCGCATAGAATTCAAAAAATTAACAGTTTACAAAGTCTCGAATATACGAAAGGTGACCAAGACCAAATACATGATTGAATGTATTGAAAACTGACAAAATAATTAATAACTATTACCTAACATTTGAAATATACCTGAAACATACCTGATTATTCAATATATTACTATTCAAATAGTCTGAACTGACTTCCAAATATCCAGGATTGCAGATTGTAGAAGTAGAACAATTTGATACCGAAAATGGGACCTCCAGACTGTTTCTGTTGTTCATAGTCGATTGGTCTGAAATTTCAACATTAGAATCAGAGAGATGTGAAAACCATTGACAATTGTCTTAAGCTTTTGGACTTCATCAGACATTAGTGGTTGCTCTAGAATGCAGTTTGCTTACTGAAACCACAAATTCTTAGCTTGCTTCTCTTCCTCGACTCCAATTGCTTGTTGCATTTGCAACCACGTTTTGTTCAACCTTGCACTTGTCTTGACCTGACTGATGAAAGCCGAAAGCAAGAAACACGTATCTAAGATAAGCATTTCTCTTTGATGGCAATGCTCATGTTGCCCATTTAATTTTTTTCTCACACATCGACAGACTGATCATTTTCAAATAAAAATAAATACTTACCTGAATCGTCACTCATGGTGTTCATGGCATCCCTGTTTGCAAGGGACAAAATTTTCATTGCTCGGGAACATTTTGTGCCTATTCTTTTCATCATGACGAGTTGAAGACAAATAAAAACTATTAAACAAGCCAAATATTTAAATTTCATTCTTTCAGAAACATAAGGGATACCGCTCGGAAATGTCTTTCTCAACCTTAAATATAACTTTTCTATAATTGGAATGGCGCCAATAAATGAGGATGAGGAGCGTCTAAAATCTAAGGCTGGACCCACATGCATCCGTGATCACGGATCCGTTGTAACCACGTGACTACTACCAAGCAATCGAAGTGCTTTGCGTAAAGCCATCCAGCACTTTGATTGGTTGGTAGTAGTCACGTGGTTACAACGGATCCGTTATCACGGATGCATGTGGATACAGCCTAAAGTATAAATAGCGAATTCTTTTGACCAAACTCGTGCCGAGCCAGTGTATACCTCTCTTTTTTCAACTCTTTGCATATCAAAGGATGAGAATACATGAGTGCTGTCAAACATTGCAATGAATTTTTCCAAAAGAATTCGCTTAAGGCTGGATTCAGACAGATCCGAAATCCGATGGTACGACGATTTGACAGCTTTCTGATTGGTCTACATTGTTCTGAATTCAAATTTAAACCAATCAGAAAGCTGTCGGATCATCGTACCATCGGATTTCGGATCTGTCTGCCTTAATTCGCTATAATTGTAATACAGAAATCCAACGTTGCCAGATTATTGACAGAGCTTTAGGCGAGTTCTGAAATTCAACAGTAACTTCCATCAGTGATGGAACTGATGGAATTTACAGTTGAATTTCAGAACTTGCTTTTTTTTAAGGGAAGACCCAGATCTCCAGGTTGACCGAGGACTGGTTTATCAATAGAGGGTTAGCATAATTTGACACGAGTTATTTCGGTGACAAACAATCGAATGTCTCTATTTCTGACTTCGACCCAGGGTTAGAGCTCAACCCAGGGGTAACCCTCGATTGATAAACCGGGCCTGACAGTCATTCGATATCTGAAGTTAAGCAACACCGAGCGCGGTTAGTACTTGGATGGTAGACCATGCAAGGAAATACCGTGTCGAACATCCTGCAATTTTCTTGAGGTTTTTTGTTTGATCATCTCACTTATGAGATAAAAAGACAATTTCTTCAAATATGTGCCAATATTTGCTGCGGTTGCAGGTGCTTTATACTTCCCTGTATCTTCGTTAAGTCCCGCAATTCTATTGATGGATATGATAACTTCATCATAATTTTGAGGATCAAAAACGTCATTGAAATTTTTTATTTGAGGATTTCTCTGTTGGTAATGCCAATAGAAGTTAGCAACACATCCTAATCTACTCCGAATCATCTTGTGCAGATGTGGAGAGCGATATTTTTGAGTAAGCCTGTTTCCAAACAAAATAATGAGATCTTCGTTGCGGACCAAACTACCAATCTCATCAAGCCTCATGGGTGGTAATATTTTATTTCTCATTATTTTGTTGGCCTTCAAATTGATGAAAGTTTTCGAACGACTTTCAATGAATACATTCCTCTGAGACTTGTCTTTTGTCTTGCAACAGTTTTTATAATGTGCTCTTAATGATAATACTGAATACATTGCCGAGCATTCACCGCATGGCAAATAGAGCTGAGCATTTCTTTTTTTTTTCATCTTGTGGCCTACGAACCACTATTACATCTCCTTGATTGTGATTCTCATTCTGATTGTATAGGGCATCTCCTTTCTTTCTCAATTCGCTTATGATTCTCAGTCTCTCTTTACTTTTAACTGGTAGTTTTGAAAAATACATAACATCTTCGTCACTTTTATGTTTATTTATTAAATGTCTAGCCAATTTCGTTCGCTTTGTTTTGCAGAAAGTGCAAAAATGTCTTTTCGTGTTATGATCAGATGATTCTACTACCAAAGACCCATGATTGATAGTTATTAATTGAGAATGATTATTGTTCTTATCACCCCTGGACTTTTCACCAGATGATTCGTTTTCTAAATAGTGCTCATTTTTTCCTGCTTCCACGTTTTTTTTTCCTCCTGTTTACTATCACCACTATGAATTATTTTTTTATTCAAATCGAAAGCATTCAATAATAATTGTGATTTGCCATTTCTCAGCAAATTCTTGAAAAAAGAGTGTCATAACAAAAAAAAATTCAGGTGAATGAACAAAAGTTGTATTCTGTCCAGTGAAATTTTATTCTCTTATTTTATGTCAGCTTTTTTTTGATATTTGTGATTGTTAATGGTTCATGAAAAATTCAATTTGCAACTTGGACAGAATAAGTACTCTTTTGAGATGCACATACAACTACAACCACTTGCCTCGATAGCAATTGCAGCAGGCTTGTCCAAAAAGTCATGCAGTATATCTTGACCCTCATCAATTTTTATTCTCACATCAACAATGGCACACTACTTTGGGATAACTCAAGGAACTCAATGGAAATGTTTCAATTCAGAAAATTTCCCAATATCCTGTATGGATTAAGCTGTCAGCTTTCATGCCAAAAAGCAAAACTTTTAAATTTTTCCTTATGTATTTAATTTCATTTGGTGTTAGTTGAAAATTTTTGCACTTTTCCGTCTGCAGTGAATCCTAGATACCTACTGAATATATTTCAATCCCTGAAAATTTATGTCTTTCAACAATTTATTGATATCTCAGTAAACACAGAATATCCAATGGATATCAATTTCAAGTGCTATTCAAGGCAGAATATCCGTGGACCTAAAATGTATGTCCATAAGATATCCTATCGAGGATGTACCTAGGACATCCGAACATCCTGGATACATCCTTAGGATGTCCAAATGTGTTTCATTCTGGATATCCATACAGGTATCTCATCCTCCAGATATCCATACGAGATCAATACTGGATATATATATATATATATATATATATATATATATATATATATATATATATATATAATGAATTTCAAAGTGTCCAAAATTAATGCATGCAAACTGACAATTAATCACAGAGCCGCATAGAATTCAAAAAATTAACAGTTTACAAAGTCTCGAATATACGAAAGGTGACCAAGACCAAATACATGATTGAATGTATTGAAAACTGACAAGATAATTAATAACTATTACCTAACATTTGAAATATACCTGAAACATACCTGATTATTCAATATATTACTATTCAAATAGTCTGAACTGACTTCCAAATATCCAGGATTGCAGATTGTAGAAGTAGAACAATTTGATACCGAAAATGGGACCTCCAGACTGTTTCTGTTGTTCATAGTCGATTGGTCTGAAATTTCAACATTAGAATCAGAGAGATGTGCAAACCATTGACAATTGTCTTCAGCTTTTGGACTTCATCAGACATTAGTGGTTGCTCTAGAATGCAGTTTGCTTACTGAAACCACAAATTCTTAGCTTGCTTCTCTTCCTTGACTCCAATTGCTTGTTGCATTTGCAACCACGTTTTGTTCAACCTTGCACTTGTCTTGACCTGACTGATGAAAGCCGAAAGCAAGAAACACGTATCTAAGATAAGCATTTCTCTTTGATGGCAATGCTCATGTTGCCCATTTGATTTTTTTTCTCACACATCGACAGACTGATCATTCTCAAATAAAAATAAATACTTACCTGAATCGTCACTCATGGTGTTCATGGCATCCCTGTTTGCAAGGGACAAAATTTTCATTGCTCGGGAACATTTTGTGCCTATTCTTTTCATCATGACGAGTTGAAGACAAATAAAAACTATTAAACAAGCCAAATATTTAAATTTCATTCTTTCAGAAACATAAGGGATACCGCTCGGAAATGTCTTTCTCAACCTTAAATATAACTTTTCTATAATTGGAATGGCGCCAATAAATGAGGATGAGGAGCGTCTAAAATCTAAGGCTGGACCCACATGCATCCGTGATCACGGATCCGTTGTAACCACGTGACTACTACCAAGCAATCGAAGTGCTTTGCGTAAAGCCATCCAGCACTTTGATTGGTTGGTAGTAGTCACGTGGTTACAACGGATCCGTTATCACGGATGCATGTGGATACAGCCTAAAGTATAAATAGCGAATTCTTTTGACCAAACTCGTGCCGAGCCAGTGTATACCTCTCTTTTTTCAACTCTTTGCATATCAAAGGATGAGAATACATGAGTGCTGTCAAACATTGCAATGAATTTTTCCAAAAGAATTCGCTTAAGGCTGGATTCAGACAGATCCGAAATCCAATGGTACGACGATTTGACAGCTTTCTGATTGGTCTACATTGTTCTGAATTCAAATTTAAACCAATCAGAAAGCTGTCGGATCATCGTACCATCGGATTTCGGATCTGTCTGCCTTAATTCGCTATAATTGTAATACAGAAATCCAACGTTGCCAGATTATTGACAGAGCTTTAGGCGAGTTCTGAAATTCAACAGTAACTTCCATCAGTGATGGAACTGATGGAATTTACAGTTGAATTTCAGAACTTGCCTTTTTTTAAGGGAAGACCCAGATCTCCAGGTTGACCGAGGACTGGTTTATCAATAGAGGGTTAGCATAATTTGACACGAGTTATTTCGGTGACAAACAATCGAATGTCTCTATTTCTGACTCCGACCCAGGGTTAGAGCTTAACCCAGGGGTAACCCTCGATTGATAAACCGGGCCTGACAGTCATTCGATATCTGAAGTTAAGCAACACCGAGCGCGGTTAGTACTTGGATGGTAGACCATGCAAGGAAATACCGTGTCGAAAGCCCAAACAACTGCAGCCAAATGGTACATCATAGCTCGCAGGCAATATATCATTGAGCACAAGATATGAGGATATGCCGTCCTTCGGAGAGGACGTAAGGCCGGCGGTCCCGAGTCCATGGATGTTGGGATCGTTAAAGATCATCACCTCTGGTTGGAATACCAGAGGGTTCGGCAAAATTTCCGGTTGGGGGAAGTGTGCTCACCGGCGGTGAATGGCCTTGGTAGCGGCAATAGGCTGACATTAAATGGAGGAATAAAAAAAAACTTGCCTTTGTCCTTTTTATCGATAGGCCCCCAAATGACCGCGTCTAACAGCTTACAGCGCTTAAGGCCGCTGCACAAACTTGACAGTTTCCTATGATGAAATGTCAAATTCTGTTTTTTTGACCGCTGTATTAGACGCAGCCAATAGTTATATACTTTTTACCAACTTCAACTGAGACTAACTAACATTCCCGTTACCGTTGCATTCCCGGAACCGATCACAGCACAGATATATAATGCCCATAGCTGAGTCAATAGGAAAGCAGCAACATGTTTGACGCACACATAACCATACATCATTAAATATTTTTTCATACAAACCTTCTCTCTGATTGTAAGGTACTTATTGACACGTAATAACTGTACATAATTACAAGTAAATACATGTATAATTTCAACATCTCGTCATCACTAATAACATCCATTATATGGGTGTGTATAATCTCTGATTATATCAAAAATTATTGATATGATTGTAAACTATGTAAACATCTCAGATATGACATTCGGATTCGGAAATTTGTTATTGAGTCAAGTGTCAAGTTGACAGTGTTATAAATATCCTCAGAAAATGTCAAACCAAGTCAAACATCCCTACTATTTCCGTTCTCGTTCTCGTTGTTTGTGCATCTGAATAATATTTCAGTTCTTGTTTCCGTTCTGGTTCTCGTTCCCGTTCCCGGGCAATTGTGCATTGGCCTTAAGAGCGGAGATTCAGCAGTGCTGCTGAAATATCCGGTAGATGTCCATACTTGAACATATCGTAATAAAAATTCAGAGATCGAAAAGACATCGTAGAAGTCAACCTAGCCAGTAGTTCTCGCTTTCTCTCTCCTCGCTAGTCACATCAGGTTTCAACAGTTCAACAGATGTCGCTCGAAAGAAGACAAATCTAAATTATTCCATAACGCGAGATTTCTTCCACTATGTTCGTAAAATGCATATTAGTATAAAGTACAGGGTCGGCCTGGGTGCGGACTGTGTCCCGAAATGTCTGCATAGGGAGAACTGAATATGATAATTGAATATGTTTTGGAGCTTCGCATTGGATTTTGTTACGAGAAATTTTGATTTTTTGTTATCAATTCTATTGATTATTCAATTTAAAACACTTACATTGTTCTATGATTTTTGTGATTATCAATTACTGAAAAGAGCCTGATAAAACATTTTAATTTCTTCATTCAATTCAAATATGTAATTTGATTTCTCTACGAAGAGTAAGCAAGGTAGACAAAACATGCAGGAAAGAATTGTTGAAATCGCAAATATTGAAATTTTTTTCCTGTTATTACCAACTGAGTTTCGCAATGGAGTTCCACTGCAATAAAGGTGTATTCAATACAGAGCATGCGCTATAGAAATTGCAACTCCCGGCCAAAGGGTCGTGGGCCGGCTTTGATATCGAAAACACCGAAACCTCACTAAGCATTTGCGCATCGTTGCCGAAGCTGCATTTTTACATAGGTACTCACTGTGCTTTCATATATAATTTATTTATAATTTTTATTTCATCTAGTCAATACAGTATTCGACTGAATTCATAGTATTTTATTATAAAATTGAACCTAGATTGCATGGAAACAGATGATGCATTGTAATAACGTGTTTTTTTACTTTTTCTCATTTGATACAAAGTTTCTCCGAACCTTACTTTTCCGTATTCGGTATTTTTTATTTCACTTGCAACAAATTTTATTTTGTGTTATCGCATAAATATTTCGTACATAGAACAATTTTACCATTACTCAATAATTGGAATGTACAATGCATGAAACAAAATCATTTTAGCACAACAAATCAATTTTTATTTATTTAAAACCTTGTATCTCCAAAGCTTTGGCAAGTTGGTGTTATATATATCAATGATTATATTCTGTCAAACACAACAGCTGGGTTCCTGAGAAAACTTTCCATCAGAAACTTTTTGGATTATAGAAAGTGTTTAGGCATTGTTACTAAATAGAATATGAGAAAAATATATCGGGCCTTGTTGAGAAATTCTATTTATTTTAATTAAAGAAAATATCAATGTTTGTAATACAATATTATCGAATAAATTTCAAAACCTAACATTTCAAATTCCAAAATAGACATTTGTATTTCCAAAAATATAAAATGTATTTCGTAATGCATCATTTGAATTTGAATTTCAAAACTGGAAAATCACAGGCAAACGTTAGAATATTTACATTCATCCTGACGGAACGCTTCTGGTCCTGCCATATATCACTCATTAGTTTGTAGTAGTATGGCATGATTTTCAAATTTTCTACTTCAGAAATGGCTGTGATATGCAATTGAAACAGGTATATATATATATATATATATATATATATATATATATATATATATATATATATATATATATAAATAGATTATCAATTCTCTGGTCTATCACAATTTGCATTCAATTCGAAATGCCCACCACAAGATAGCTAGCTATTTCTGGCTTTGGCCTTCATCAGCTGTGGGTTGGCATGGTCCTCGTATCGAAGACAAACTGTGATAGATATCCAGAGGATTTGAAATGAATCGTGCCTTTACGGCAAGCGACACATAAGTGGAACCACCTAGGGTGTAACACTATAAGGAAATGCTGTCATAGTTTTCCGTCAGTGGTGACAGTTCGCCACGTCAACTAACAACTGCGTTTGCAGAAATAATGACAAGCACTCTCAGAGTGTTATCGAAAATCGAATCCACAAATGTATCTGAAATGATACAAAGAGAAAGTGTTATTTGCTATGAAGCAAGATGAATCAGGAAACTGATAAATAGATTATCAAATTCTCTGGTCTATCACAATTTGCATTCAATTCGAACTGTCACCACTGACGGAAAACTATGACAGCATTTCCTTATAGTGTTACACCCTAGGTGGTTCCACTTATGTGTCGCTTGCCGTCAAGGCACGATTCATTTCAAATCCTCTGGATATCTATCACAGTTTGTCTTCGATACGAGGACCATGCCAACCCACAGCTGATGAAGGCCAAAGCCAGAAATAGCTAGCTATCTTGTGGTGGGCATTTCGAATTGAATGCAAATTGTGATAGACCAGAGAATTTGATAATCTATTTATCAGTTTCCTGATTCATCTTGCTTCATAGCAAATAACACTTTCTCTTTGTATCATTTCAGATACATTTGTGGATTCGATTTTCGATAACACTCTGAGAGTGCTTGTCATTATTTCTGCAAACGCAGTTGTTAGTTGACGTGGCGAACTGTCACCACTGACGGAAAACTATGACAGCATTTCCTTATAGTGTTACACCCTAGGTGGTTCCACTTATGTGTCGCTTGCCGTAAAGGCACGATTCATTTCAAATCCTCTGGATATCTATCACAGTTTGTCTTCGATACGAGGACCATGCCAACCCACAGCTGATGAAGGCCAAAGCCAGAAATAGCTAGCTATCTTGTGGTGGGCATTTCGAATTGAATGCAAATTGTGATAGACCAGAGAATTTGATAATCTATTTATATAATATATATATATATATATATATATATATATATATATATATATATATATATATATATATATATCTACTGGAACACTCCGTACAAAGAAAATGACCTTGTGGAGACATATGATTATTGTGATACAACCATACGACAGTTTGCCAATATCAAGTTACGCGAAATAATAATAAAACAAGTTTTGTTCATGTTATGTAACTTATATATTCATTTTTTTGAAGAATAAATGGTCATAGATTATCAAACAAGTGGTGGATCCAAAAACCCCCTTTGGCCAGTAAATCGCCTGCGCACAGGGCCCGAAATTATCGTAAACCGGCACTGACACATAGTGTACATGAGATGACTTGTAGTCGTCACAATTACAGTCAACTGTAGTTTGTCCTTGTCATCTTCTAGCCACCATCCAAATTGCTACCTACTGAGTCGCCATCTTCGAGCCAAAGGCTGAACTAATATCATGCTAGATTTTGATACATTTGTCGTTGACGCCGAGGAGATTTAGTAAAATCATGCATTTCTTCACATTCTTCCGAATGGTTGCATTTTGAGAGTTGATATTCAGGCAGGGTATAGTCCAATATAGTAGGAAGGACATTTTAAAATATCATCACAATCTGTGACAAAAAAATTTCATTGTTTACACTTTTTGATCGTCAACAGCTTTCTTCAACAAACGAATTTCAAATCCAAAATGGTGTTAGTACCTTAATTCAACTTTCGTCTTTACGAAAATATCATAGTAATAGCTATCGGACTTACCGTTCGGCAGAAACCCGTTCAGCAATAGAGGTATGTTTACAGCATTTTGTGAATCCCCCCTCTTAACACGAATCCTGCTAAAGCCATTTGCCTCACAGGAAATTTTACGAAAATTCAACATTTCTAGGACATGTTGGAATACAGCACCGTTATGTTATGGTGGTACAAACCTAATTTATATTTCCAAATGCTGCTATATTTGGGCTCGATGTCTTGTGGAGCATCCTGAAAACGTTTCATGTCCATATGCACTGTATATATAGGGTTATTTAAGCCGGCTCGAGTAATAATTAATTGGAATCCGTCAATCGTTTATTGATTTCCTGCGTTATTATTTTCTAAGGATGCACTTTATTAACTGAATGCTTTTTTATGACATACATTTCATCGGGGATGGGAACAATTTGCAAAGAACTGTCAATGTGAACTTATATGAGAGGAACATTCAATGGCCCCAAAAATCACCCAAAAGTAGGTTGCAAATGTCACTCACGTAGTAGAAGCATTCAGTTAGTTAACCATATGGAAAAATTATTAGAAGGGATGGATACAGAGGGTATATGACACTAGTGATTTCATTTCCAAGTTTCATTGTTTATAGATATATATTAGGTTTGTTCCAGCAAAAGTCCAGAACCGTTCAGAACTGTATTGAGTTTGCGCAAAGGCATTTCACCGTTCCAAAAAGTGAATTAAATGCCTTTGCGCAAACTCAATACAGTTCTGAACGGTTTTGGACTTTTGTTGGAACAAACCTATAGTTGCTGTGTAAAATGGATTTGAAGCGTTTTTGGTTTGCCATCTACACTATAATGTCGATATTTCCGTCTACTTGACAACTCACGACAAAGTTTCCTACTGTGAGGGGAAAAATAGGCGAAGAGTTCTGTCTGTCAGTTTGACTGGAATGTTTTGAGAAAGATAACAAGCGCGAGAGCCGTGAGCGGAAACCAACAGGGACAGTGCCAAAAACAAAGCTTCAAAATAGAGTTGACGATAAAAATGCATGAAGGAAATGAAAGTTTAAGCATTGAAATAATCTTCAAAACATAAATGATCTACGTCGACTTCAGTGATTTGTGATTTCAGTGACCGAAAATTCCACTTCTGTTTTTGAATTGATTGCTTATACATAATGCCAAAAGATGGCAATCAGTTCGGAAACTGGAATGGAATTTTTTGTCATTGTCCTAGATCATCAATGTTTTGAAATTATTCCAGTGTTTAAACTTTCATTTCTTTCATGAACTTTCATCGTCAACTCTATTTTGAAGCTTCGGTTTCTTTTTTTTTTCAACATTTCAGTCAAACTGACACTGAACTCTGCACCTATTTTTCCCTTCAAAGCACGATATTTTGTCGCGCATTGTCAAGTAAACGGAAATATCGACATTATACTGCAGATAACGTAACAAATCCGATTCAAATCACAGGTATTTACTAATAGACCTGGAGGCAGTGTCAGATTTTTTCGACCAATTTTTCACAGTCTATCATTTTAATGGAAAATACTTGAATCTGAAACAGATCAGATCATAACCGGCAAAAAAATTACGGGCTGCGTGATACTTCATGGCTAATCCAGAATTTGTTCTTGGTACACTGTATACTTCCACAAAGTATGCCTCATGAATTTTCGTTATTCTCACGATGAGACTAATTTCAGTTGTAATTAGCGTACTGGGAGAAGTTGGTTTTGGTTACATTTTTCGCAATACATTCAGGGAATTTATAAATCACCCTGTATCATTTGAAACAGTAAATCTTCATGTTTTTTCTTCGATCGATGTTTTTATGTGTAACAAATGTGAAGCAGTCTGTAAAAAGCTTCCATCCAAATTCTTGTTGAGCTTAACGAACGCCAGTTATGGGTTTTTCATGAAGTACCATGCAGCGCGTAAATTTATTTACAGATCACGATTTTTCTTATCTTCAGTTACTTTCCTTTCCAAAGACAGACTGTAAAAACTGGCCAAAAAAAATTGTCACTGCCGCTCGGTCTATAACTAGGTATATTTCTATAAACAATGGTAGAAGTTAGAAACTAGCATCTACGTCCTAATTACAACTTGGGTGTCTAATTCTGTGATTGGTCTATATAAATGCTAGCCGACTCAATATGATAATTTGTGAATTATCAGCAAAAACCTGATCCGACCTGGCCAACCTAATGTTGACAAAATAACTATTCAAGATCTTTCCGATCCAAAACTATTTGAGTGTTTGTGGGAGCAGCCATATGTATCTGGGATAGACTTTTTTGTTATACGAACAGCTTTCGACTGTGTGAATACCGCGGTCAGTTGAACATCAAGTGATGACGAGGTGGCGTCGAAGGGCTACCTATATATCGACGATAAGTCTAGATGACCATTATGACACCACCGGAGGCACTTGAATGCGGATAGTATTTACCAAGCAGTTCCAAACTGATTATGACATATTGCTGAAACCTCCAATTATAATGTTGAATTCCTCCTTCGCTCAGAAAATATACATATACAAGAGTTTTGAATAACAATTTCACCAGGTTCATGATCTATTTTCCATGTTTTTTCGTAAGCCATCGAATGAAAATGGAAAGATGGAATAGCGGTTGCATGATGATATAAATAATGATTTTATTCTACCGATTTATTCTCGTTCGGATAAATGGGACAGGATATAGGCATAAGTTCTGAGTATAAAAGCGCCAGAAAACGCCTTGTCATGTAATCAAAACGTATTCGTCTGTGATTCAAATACAATACTAGCATTTAAACGGTGACGTCACATCAACTATATGATTTGAAACGATATTCAAAACTGAAATCACATTGGTTTTGGATCGTAATCAGGCATTCCAGATCAGGTTATGCCTGGGTGGCAAACACAAGTTTTAACCAATAACACACTCATTTAAAAAAAACAAACGAAAGTTTCTGGGGGGCAGATGCCGCCGTATTGGTTCATTTCGTTTCATTTGACATTTTTGACAAGTATCTGGAATGCCTAATTGTCCATTTTTAATGTTATGTGTGTTTTGTGTTCATACCCAAAACACTGTCAATATCAATTTTCGATATTTTAACATTTTCAACCGCTACCATGACCTGATTCTTTTAAAGAATTTTTTTGTTACGTCACAAGTGTTTTTTTATACAATGGAAGTCCTGAACTATTTCACTCGAATGAAAACAGTGTCAACAATTATCAAATGAAACTCCATGTGACATTCCACTGTATACACAATAGTTGTGCAGGTATGTCCCCAAACTTTCAAAACGACGGTCCACAAACTTAGCACAAGTGTCCTCAAAGTTCAAACGGATGTCCCCAAACTCGCATGTCCTCGAAGTTATCGTTGTATAAAAAGCAAAGTTTGGGGACTGTCCCCAAACACGACAAAATTTCCCCGAACTTATCGTTAGAGGAAAAAAATTTCCTCGAACTTGACGTTAGATGAATATATATATATATATATATATATATATATATATATATATATATATATATATATATATATATATATAAGCATACCACTATCTACCGAGCGTCCGTACATTAACAAATTACTATCTTACAAGCGTCCGGCTCAAACAGAGCGTCCATATATGGACGCTCTGAAGAAACTGTGTTGAATCTGAACTCAGAGCACCAGAGTAGTTCACATATTTGAAAATTCGTTGGACGCCTTCTTGATAGTTGTGCAAATTTTTCGAATACTTTTGTATATTATTAGTTCATCAGGTTTGCCGCCAGCGACGCAAGGAGCATTTCTGAATATTCATTGAAATATATATATATTACTTTCGGACCGTCGATTTCCAAGCGTCTTTCAATTTCTGAAGAAGAGGCAACGCTGAATAGGGGCTGATTTCAGAAGGCAGCGTGTTTTAAAAAGTGCAGTATTTGTTGACAAACATTCGTTGAGTGGAGAGTGAGTGATATTTGATAAACCGATTTCAGGTTTTCGCGGGAAACCACACCATTCCTAGCTTCTTCAAAGGCTAGCCACTCGCGCCAGCAAAACGTCAGGAAGAAATTCCAAAAAACGACGACCTCCAAACCCGAACAAAAGTAGTGATACAGATGGCTTTTCCTTTAAGGATATCATGCCAGAGTGGTGATAGGATGTCGTGTGTGTCCAATATTCTTTACAACTATTTGGTTTGAACCTCACAACAGGGAGAACAAAAAATTAATTTCAATTCGTTATTTACAACCTCTATGGATTGTGTGATAGATCATTCATCAACTAGCCCCCATGAATTGAATGAATCGAAATAATTCATAATCGGTATCTTTGATACATGGTGGTGAAAAAAAATTGGTTTGAAAACCATTTGTTTTTCATTCCGGATACGCGATGTAATGTCATATACAGGGTGGCTCATCGAAAATATATCGCAAGGCATTAGAGGCTGGAAAATTAATTTCGATAAAATCCGAATACACGTCAGAAGGACAATTTTTGACAAAAAATTAAAAATTTTATTTGATTCAACTCAAAAACATACCGTATTAGTTGAGTGAATGTGCACACTGTTGAACGCTTATCTTTGGATCTTTCGGAGTGCTGTGAACTTTGGTTTTATATGCTCAAAAAAAAACTAGAAGACTCAAGTCGGGCGACCAAGAGGGCCACTCAGTTGCACCCCTTCGTTTACCCAGGGACCTGGAAACGTGCCATTCGAGTTATTGCGTACATTCAGCAAGTAATGGGGGGAGCTCCGTTTTGTGGAAAAATATTTCTTGTGCATCACATGCAGGGTCATTCTCTATGATATTTGTCATTCTATATGATATTTGTAATTGCGTACATTCAGCAAGTAATGGGGGAGAGCTCCATTTTGTGAAAAAATATTTCTTGTGCATCACATGCAGGATCATTCTCTATGACATTTGTTATAAATGAGTCGATGGCAATTTGTAGTGAATCCAGATACAGGACACACGATGAAAATTACCTGTTATTGAATAATACCAAGCTAGGTAGGGTCCCATCAGAAAAACAGGGAGTTCTGCCAATAATCTCGAGGCCTATGAATGTTGTCTTATTAACTCAGGTGGTCAGTCAGTATACTCAATAACGATCGGAAATTCTGAATCGATTGAAACGTCGCGTCGTGCTGATACTAACAACTCAGACAATGGAAGTCTGCGATAATAGTAGCAAATTTACATCACTCTAAAAATTAAAAAAAAATATGCGAAGGATATGCAATGGATATAATTCGTAAAGAAAGGGAGCTGCTGCGCAGACATTTCAAGAAAACCAGCAGTGACCTAGATGTAGCCTTGAGTTCGAAGGAGACGAAAGAGGCACAAATACTATCACTCTTAAGACAGTTAGAGGACAAGAGTGGCCGAATATTTGCTATCGATGGAATTCTCAAAGAGCAATTATTTTCTGGGACTTCGGACGACGAAGCGATTCAGCAAGAATTTGATAATATGGAGTTTTACAGAGCTGAAATCATCAAATATGAGTCCGCATGCGAGTTCCGTTTAGCAAGAAACAACACAAGTGGTGGAGATTGCTCGAGTTCCCAAATTTCATATGGAGAGAAAGTCAATCGTAAATTCAGATTGCCAAAGTTGGAATTGACCTAATTCGACGGAAATGTGAAGAATTGGGTAGGGTTTTGGGGGCAATTCAAGAAAATCGACCAAGATGAGGACATTGATTTGGAATACAAGTTCCAGTATTTGTTGCAGTCTACTGAACCTGGATCACCGGCAAGGGTATTTGTCGAAAGTTTTCCGCCATCTGGAAGCAATTACAAGAAAGCACTTGACCAGTTGAAAGTACGTTTCGCTAGAGACGAATTTCTGATTGAGGTTTACGTGAGAGAGCTCTTGAATCTTGTTCTGAAGCAGGTAACAAAAAATAAATCAGGTATGTCTTTATCATCTTTATACGACAAGTTGGAAACCCAATTGCGAGCGTTAGAGTCACTAGGTGTCACAATTGAAAAGTATGCTGCAATGCTTGTAACGAAGTTACTATTCTGCATATAAAAGCTAAGTATCAAATTTCCCCTCTATATTTATATCTTGGTTATTTCTTAACATAAAAATACCGTTCTTATTGGAAAATACTCGATAGGATAGCGCGAAGTGAACCCGCTCACTATTCCCGGCCCGCGAACCCTCAGGATATCTCCTGGTCTACCCCACATGCTAAGCCATAGCTGCTCAACCGACCTGCGATGACAGGCGCCGAGAGATACGGCAAGTGGGAAGTGACGCTTGGAAGGGATACCGTTGAGATACCACCGAGAGCCAGGGAGTAAATTCAGTTTGTTTCCGCGACCACTAGCAGCAGCCACGCCAAGCCAGCCATCGAACAGTGATCAGTGTACCGACTGTAGTTAACCGAAGGTAAAGTTAGTGATTTGTGAAAGTGTTAGTTGCCACCACGAGTCGTGATTCGCGATACGCGTCGGTAGTATTCTACTCGTTATTTCGCAGTTTCGAGTCCTTTGTGGTTCGAACCACTTGGGCTTGCTGTCTATTCCTTCCTTCTTCTTTCGGGTCCTTTGTGGTTCCTATCACTTGGACCTGCTTTCTGTTAACGTTCGGGCCTTTTGTGGATCGTACCACTTGGGCTTAGGACCGTCTGTCCATCGCTATCTTGAGCCGTCAATCGCGATACGCGTCGTGAGTGTTCTACCCGTTGCTTAACAATTTCGGGTCCTTTGTGGTTCTTATCACTTGGGCCTGCTGTCTTTTTCTTTCTTCCTTTCTTCGATTCGTTTGTGGTTCTTACCACTTGGAGCTGTGTCTCTGTGAATCAGGTCCTTTGTGGTTCTTATCACTTGGACCTTATTCCTCTACCGCCGTGTACCGAAATCGAGGCCGTCGTGACGTATACGTGTCGTACAAAACTAACTCGAGTTGACAGCTACCACTGAGTGATTTCCGTAGAGCTTCTGCTCACCGACCCCCGCTTGAAATTCCGCTCGATTTGTATTGCTTAACGTTACCGCTGCATGACCCCTCTCCGCCGCCCTAGCTTGACTACGTAGAACCGACCCCCCCCACCGCTTTGCTTTACTAACTGCGTTGCACGCCGCCCTTCCCTTCCCCGCTTGCTTTACTCAGGGTGTACTTCGCTCAGAGAGTAGTAGATATTTTATTCCGTTGGTTATAATATATAAATAAAATATACTTGGTGTTTCATTTATTAGATCTATCAATATTAGCAGCCGGTTATCAGGATAGGAACCCAGAAAGGTCAAGTAAAATCTGATCTTCTGGCCACTGCCATTGTCTAGTCCACGCAGACCCCTGGATTGCAGTTTCTTCACTGCAGCTGCCCGGAGTAGTGGTGCTTCGTGACACTATAACGCACAAGCTGGCGCCCGAGGTACCGTCCGTACCGGTAAAGGGCGCTAGATATTGTTAACGGGAGGAAAAGGCGTTACAAATTGGCACCCGAGCAGGGACCGTTTTTTTGATACTGTACCGAGACCGAGGAGAACCAAAAACACCAACTGAACCCGAAAATTACAATACGAACGTGAAGCAACCGAAATACTTCAAAACATACTCCGAAGTGTGGAAATAACCGAAGTCCGTTGGAAACCGCTGACGTGTGATTTTTTTTTGGAAGTTTGTTGTTCTGAAGCTAGGACGCCAAGTGGCACATCGTTTTATAGGTTTTTGGGGTCAGCGAAGCGATAGCAATCAATGTCGAGCCGCTAGGAGTGATCGATTTGGTGATGACCGTGCCGACCACTGAGAAAGGACTTTTCGTGATGAATTCAGGCTGCTGAATTTAGGAAAAGTGTTGAAAACGTCCTAGGAGTTGATCAACTTGAATCCGACGTTCTATACGTTTGAGACCAGTGCAAAACGCTTCCTGAGGGCCGATTATACCCAAATCAACCGAATTCGATCGAATCCGCTGACCTGTCATTTTGACAGATTTCTCAACTTTGGTAAATTCAACACCAGATCGCCGAAAAACACCTCTTTTTATAGGTTTTCGGGGTCGCTGAAGCGAAATACGCCATCCGTTTGACGCTTACTCCTACCATTTCCGAGATACCGGAGTCCCGAGGACGAAATAGGAGACATTTTCAAAGAGCCGATGATACAAAGGTGAACTACAACCGTGAAACTATGTCTAGATCAGGAAGAGAATCGAGAAACTCCTCCGACGAAGAATTTCTGATGGAGACGAGCCTAGGAACAGAGCCGAGTGATGTCAGAGTTAGCTGGGTCTACCGTCTACGAAAAGAAGATTTGGAGGCAGAGTTGGAAAAACTCCGATTGGAAGTTCCAGGGACCGTAGAGGAGCAGAGAAAACGATTAGTGAAGTTTCTGCGCGAGGGTCGAACATCACCGTTTCCTATAATGACGTCACCGTACACATATCCTCCAGGAAACGTAGTTGTCCAAACAACGTCCACGACAACTACCCCCACCACGACCATCTCATCCACCCATCTCACCGCGACTCTCAGCCAGCAAACTAACGTACAACTACCAGGACCGTCGACATATTCATCTGGGGGAATCTACGCAGGGTTACCGTGTTCATTACCGTCTTCGTTACCGTTCCCCCTTCCAACATCACTGCCTTTTTCCGTGCCTCTCACATTACTGTATTCAGTACCGTCAGCAGCTCCGTCGTTCCTGCCGTCATCACTACAATTTACAGCACCGTCTTCACTACCGTATTCATACCAACCATCGCTGCCACTTTCTCTGCCTACTGCCTTACCGTCAGCCGTACCGTCATCATTCATACAGTTTTCAGTACCGTCGTCTCTACCGTCATTTCAACAGTTTTCCGTACCGTCGTCGCTCCCACCGTCATTACCGAATGCAGTACCGTATTCCCTACCGTCACTACCATCTTCACTACCGTATGCAGCACCGTGTTCCCTTCAGTCAACACTACCGCCATCACTCCCATTTTCACGGGCCATGCCGAACAGCCACATGAAAGTACATGATTGGAAAGTGAGTTTCAATGGAAAAGGAGACCCGGCCGCTTTTCTGGAGAGATTAGAAAACATCTGCGATGCTCAAGGAATCAATCCAGACAATCTCATCCCAGTCATACCCGAGCTGTTAGAAGACATGCCGGCCATGTGGTTCAGGAACAATCGAAACTCCTGGAGGTCGTGGAAAACCTTCGTCACCGATTTCCGGAATTTCTTCCTTCCGGTTAACTATCTGGTGGACTTAGAAGCCGCAATTGGGCGAAGGCTCCAGAAACCGAATGAAACGGCTGATTTATTGATTTATTGTTAAAAAAATTAATAATAATAGACAGGTATTTTTTTTCCCGAAGTAGGAAGGGTGTGTAACGAAGTTACTATTTTGCATATAAAAGCTAAGTATCAAATTTCCCTCTATATTTTTATCTTGGTTATTTCTTAACATAAAAATACCGTTCTTGTTGGAAAATACTCGATAGGATAGCGCGAAGTGAACCCACTCACTATTCCCGGCCCGCGAACCCCTCAGGATATCTCCTGGTCTACCCCACATGCTAAGCCATAGCCGCTCAACCGACCTGCGATGACAGGCGCCGAGAGATACGGCGAGTGGGGAGACGCTTGGAAGGGATACCGTTAAGATACCACGCCAAGCCAGCCATCGAACAGTGATCAGTGTACCGACCATAGTTAACCGAAGGTGAAGTTAGTGATTTGTGAAAGTGTTAGTTGCCACCTCGAGTCGTGATTCGCGATACGCGTCGGTAGTGTTCTACTCGTTATTTCGCAGTTTCGAGTCCTTTGTGGTTCGTATCACTTGGGCTTGCTGTCTATTCCTTCCTTCTTCTTTCGGGTCCTTTGTGGTTCTTATCACTTGGACCTGCTTTCTGTTAACGCTCGGGCCTTTTGTGGTTCGTACCACTTGGGCTTAGGACCGTCTGTCCGTCGCTATCTTGAGCCGTCAATCGCGATACGCGTCGTGAGTGTTCTACCCGCTGCTTAACAATTTCGGGTCCTTTGTGGTTCTTATCACTTGGGCCTGCTGTCTTTTTCTTCTTCCTTTCTTCGGTTCGTTTGTGGTTCTTACCACTTGGAGCTGTGTCTCTGTGAATCAGGTCCTTTGTGGTTCTTATCACTTGGGCCTTATTCCTTTACCGCCGTGTACCGGAATCGAGGCCGTCGTGACGTATACTTGTCGTACAAAACTAACTCGAGTTGACAGCTACTGAGTGATTTCCGTAGAGCTTCTGCTCACCGACCCCCGTTTGAAATTCCGCTCGATTTGTATTGCTAAACGTTACCGCTACATTTCTCCTCTCCGCCGCCCTAGCTTGACTACGTAGAACCGACCCCCCCCCCCACCGCTTTGCTTTACTAACTTCGTTGCACGCCGCCCTTCCCTTCCCCGCTTGCTTTATACTCAGGGTGTACTTCGCTCAGAGAGTAGTAGATATTTTATTCCGTTGGTTATAACATTTAAATAAAGTATAATTGGTGTTTCATTTATTAGATCTATCAATATTAGCAGCCGGTTATCAGGATAGGAACCCAGCAAAGACAAGTAAAATCTGATCTTCTGGCCACTGCCATTGTCTAGTCCACGCAGACCCCTGGATTGCCGTTTCTTCACTGCAGCTGCCTGGAGTAGTGGTGCTTCGTGACACTATAACGCACAAGCTGGCGCCCGAGGTACCGTCTGTACCGGTAAAGGGCGCTAGATATTGTTAACGGGAGGAAAAGGCGTAACATGCTTTTTCCACTGGTTGAATCAGCATTACCCAGTGAATTATTGAAAATCTGGGAAAGAATCGCATATCAAATGTGAATAAATATGCTAAAGGTGAAAATTCTAGTTCTGGTTCTGATGATAATCTTTCGATGTTACTAGGTTTCCTAAGGACAGAAGTAGAGTCAGAGGAACGCATACATTTGGCGAAAACGAGTTTGGGAGTTGAAAAGGAACATGCAAGGATTTACAGTGAGGGAAAACATGTAACACAAGGTGAGCCCGAGTTATATTCTGCTGCTGCACTTTATACAGCCAGTTCGAAAGATTCTTCGAGAGGTGAGAAACCAACCGACTGTTTATTTTGCTATAATAGCAATCATGCGACTCAAGATTGTTTCACTACACAAAAACTTTCTTCGGAGGAGAGGAAAGCAAAAGTAACTGGTAAGAAACGTTGCTTTTCTTGCCTCAAAACCAATCATATCAGCAAAAATTGCAAATATTTTATTAGGTGTCTGGTATGTACAAGGAAACATTTTCCAATAATGTGTCCCGAGTTAGTTACTGAGAAAAAGGTTCAATCGGAAGAATATTCTAACCAGGAATCAGAAAATGTTTTGACAAGTAACTATTCGGCTGAAAGAGCTTTTACAAACTGTCATTGTCAAATTGACCAATAACAACAAACATAGAATTGTCAGGGCTCTGTTGGATTCCGGGTCACAAAGATCATACATTTTAACGAAGTGTGCTAGAGATTTGAATTTGAAACCTTCAGGAAAAGAAAATATAGTCCAAGGTGTATTTGGTGGTTTTCAATCCTCTGCTACTATTCATAAACTTTATGAAATATCTGTGCAAAGCCTGAATAATGATTTTGAATACAGAGTTTCGGTGTTGGATCAAGATAAAATATGTAATTTCATACGTAGATTGGGAGATCTTTCTTTGATTCTATATCTGACTGATAAGAATATCATACTGAGTAATGTTAGTATCAATAATCCGCCTAATGAAATAGAATTATTGTTAGGTGCAGATGTTTTCGGAAAGTTGATTACGGGATATATTGAAACTTTAGATAATGGATTTGTTGCCATAAAAACGTATCTTGGGTGAACCATTATGGGACAAAATGAGTGTAAAACTAATAACAATAGAATTTTCTCAGGTTTTACTGATCACTCTCTCGCAGATTTATGGAAATTAGATACTCTAGGACCAGCTAATAGTATACCAAAAGAAATATTCGATATGGAAACGGAAAAATATTTCAAAGAAACGGGTTTTCACGATGAGGATGGTAGATATCAAGTAAATCTTCCTTGGATTGATGGTCATCCGAAACTTTCGAATAATTTTGACATAACCGAAAAAAGATTGTTATCAACAACCAAGAAATTAGATAGTTTGGGAAAATTTCAAGATTTCAGTCAGGTTTCAACAGAATGGGAAACACTGGGTATTATAGAAAAAGTTACTTGCGTCAAAACCGATAGACCTATTCACTATTTGCCACATCATGCGGTTATAAAAGAAACAAACGCCACGACTAAAATCAGACCACTTTTCGATGCGTCCACAAAAAAAAGAAATGGCAACTCACTCAATGACTGTTTGGAAAAGGGGCCGAATTTAATAGAGTTGATTCCTTCATTATTGATCAAATTCAGGATAGGAGTAATGGGAGTCATACAACAACTGCATTTTCCCAATATTTATAAAATTCCTAGATCACTCACTAAGTTAACAAATTTTATTCCAAAGAATTCCTCTATTCATGTGTTTTGCGATGCCAGTCAATTAGCGTTCGCATCTTGTATATTTCTGAGGACGGAAATAGAAGGAGGGGTAAATTTGCAACTTTTTCAAGCTTGAGCTAGGATAGTACCTAAGAACATAACTATGCCAAGACTCGAAGAAATGAAATAATTGAAAACTTTTTTCTGGTCAGATTTCATGGTAGCCCTTACTTGGATAAAAACAAAGGGATCATGGAATACTTTCGTCGGAAACCGTGTGAAAAAAATAAATGCTTGTACCAATATTGATGACTGGAAGCATGTACCTGGGGAGCTGAACCCAGCTGACATTGCCTCTCGAGGTTGTACAGCTAATGATTTGATAGACCTGAAATGGTGGGAGGGTCGTCAGTGGTTGAAGGATATTCCAGAAAATTGGCCTCACATGGAAGTCGTTTATTCAACAGATGATGCTGACAGAGAAAGGAGAAAACAAGTTTCCACATATATCACTAAAAATAATGAATGCTTCACCAGCAACCTCAGTTATTTTTCGAAATATTCAAAAGTTGTTAAAATGGTTGCCTGGATTTTGAGGTTTAGTGATAATTCGCAAAAGAAAAATCGTAGAAAAATAGGGAAATCGATTTTTGATGAACTAAAAATAGCTGAATATCTCATTTGGAAGTTTGTACAGAAAGAATGTTTTGGATCAGATCAAAAGTCGGTTGGGAATATTCACGTTATAAAAGATGAAAATGATATGTTACGGGTAAAAACGAAACTTATATTGAGAGATGACACTAACGATTTCAAATATCCAATCATTTTACCGTACAAAAATGGCATTGTTAGGAAATCCATTGAGGAACAGCATTTTCTACATCATCATGCAGAAGCCCAAACACTTCTTGGCATTATACGCGAAACATTTTGGATAATGAAGGGTACAAAAATTCGTCAAAGAGGTGGTGGGAAGATGTGTGAAATGTCAACGATTCATTAGTAAGGGGGTAGACACTCCATTTGCACCATTGCCTAGAGACAGAATCGAGCATGCTGCAGCTTTCCAGATCACGGGAGTGGATCAAGCCGGACCGTTGTACCTGAGAGGTGGGGAAAAATCATGGATAGTGTTATTCACCTGCACAGTATATCGAGCGGTACACCCTGAACTGGTAAGATCTCTTTCGACAGATGCCTTTCTGCTTTCTTTGAGACGTTTTATAGCAAGAAGGGGCAGAGTCGCGGTTATTTATTCCGACAGTGGCACAAATTTCATTGGGGTAAAAAATTATTTGAATAGCATAGATTGGGATCAAGTTATGGACTATCCTTCGTTAAGAAAAATTAAATGGCATCAAAATCCTCCAAACGCTGCCTGGTGGGGCGGGTGGTGGGAACGTATGGTAAGAGTGATCAGAGATCTACTTCGGCGGAATTTGGGAAAAGCAACTCTAACCTATGAGGAATTGATGACAACCTTATGTGATTGCAAAGCAATAATCAATGCCCGGCCAATAACTCATATTTCACAAAATGATGACTTGAAACCTCTTACTCCTTCTACGTTTATTTGTGACATATCTACTAGTGAAACTCCTGATTTAGACATCGTCGATAGACACCATTTATTGAAACGCAATAGATATCTGCAAAAGATCAGAGATGGTCTCCGTAGCCGATTCAGAAATGAGTATCTAATGATAATAATAATAATGAATCTTTATTTCCCGTTGACAGTGAAATGTATGGGAATTGTCAAGCCTAATTCTAAGGGTTATTCGAAATATCAAAAAGTAAAATTAAATATAAATATAAAATAGGACAGTCACATAAAATAATTTTTAGTTAAAAAATTCGAAAAGCGAATAAAAACATTTCTCCAATAAAAAATGTTTCAAGTCTTTTTTGAAATGACTCTCATTTTCATGTTGTTTTATGATATCTGGGAGTTTGTTAAAAATTCTTGGCCCTATATAATTGGGAGCAAAATATGCGGTATCCACCTTCGCAAATGGAAAATACATGGATTGTTTACTTCTAGTATTATATCCATGAATATCTTCATTCAACTTGAAGGGAGATCTATTTTTAAAAATATAAACAGCCATATCAAAAATGTATATACATGGAAGAGGTAAAATTCCGTACATTCTGAAAATAGGTTTACATGAGTCACATCTAGCAGAACTCGTACATACATTTCCGTTCAACATTTATTCATGTGTACACGGTGTATTTCGCTACCCAGAAAAGTTAAAATAGTGAAATACTGAACAAATCAAGCTGAAATTTACTATCCAGAAAATTGCGTTATTCCGCTATTGAATCCAGAGTGAATTAGTGAAGGAAAAAATCAAACGTGAGTTGAACATTGAAAAAACTAACCTAACCAAAAATAATAACCCACGTAACAAAACAAGTCCGGAACGTCTTCTATCTATAGGAAGCTCAAACACAACCTGATTCCTCATCTACAAAACTGATCATCACCTACAAGAGCTGCTCTGAAACCCCTTTCGATCATTCATGAAATGGCAGATTCCTGCAAAATTTGTAAGAAAAAATTCGGCAGAACCGAGAAAGAAGCAGTTTCCTGCGCACAATGCTCAAACAAATATCACATATCCTGCCTTGGTTGGTCACAAGAATCAATCAAAGATGCCCCCCAAAGATGGTTGTGTCCTACCTGTGACGAACAAAACAAACCTGTTACCAAAGCAGACCTAAACGCACTTATGAGCGAACTGAGGAACATCAAACTCAGCCAAGTCCAAATACAAACAAGCCAGCAACAGCTCTGTGAAGAGATCAACCAAATATGATGATTTTCGGATCAACTCAGAAAACTGTAATACCATGCTACAAACGCATGGTATTTCAATTACAGTAAAATCGACGTACTCCAACGAGAACAATCCGAACTGAACAAATGCGTCGCCGACCTTGGAGCCACATGCGAAATTGCAAAGAATCGTACTGCAAGTTCCTCACTTTCAGGGTACGAACTCACGGAACGATTATCTTGCTCTAGAAATGTTATAGTACATGGGCTTAGAGGAGATTCGGCTGAACAGAGTACAGTTGATGATTTACTTAACATTTTGAAAATAAAACCCAATAGATGACAACTAATGAGACTTGGTGACAAGAAAGAAAGCAAAGAGAGGCCACTCAGAATTGTCCTTGATACACCTCAACAAGCCAAAGAAATCCTGCGAAACAGAAAAAAATCACAACTGTAGATATATTTCAACATATTTGTATCAACGGTGATCGAACCCCCTTGCAAACCCAAGAACTCAAAACCCTACGTAATGAATTGAAGACTAGAACACAAAATGGAGAAAAAGACTTGACCATCGAATATATACATGGTAATCCTGTCATAAGCAACATTCCAAAAAACCAAAAATCTCACGTATACTCAACATTACTTTCGACTTTTCGACAATTCTCCAGATTGCATACTCATCAGTGAAACACATCTTCGTCCATGTATTCCCGATTCTATCATCAACCTGAACGGTTACAGAACACATAGACTTGATCGCTCGGACAGAATTGGTGGTGGAGTGCTGATTTACCTGAAGTCAACGGCATTCGGGTCTTCAAAATCGACCAAACCACCCAACCGATACCCGGACGTTGGCTACACTTGAAATCAAAACTTATTTGCCCTACCATTGGATGCATTTACAGACCGCCAAATATTTGTTCAACATCAGACAAAACCCTGAATGAAACTATCCTGAAGATGAGCCAATCTTCCGAAAACCTCATTATATTTGGAGATTTCAACCATCCAAGCATAAAATGGCCGATAACACACATATCAGACGCAGACTCCAGTGCTTATCTTTTCGCTGATACTGTTTTGAGCTCGGGCCTTCATCAGCTTATGACAGAACCAACACGATTCAGACAAAACCAAACCCCTTCAACTCTCTATCTGGTACTTACCAACGACCCAGACTTACTGATGAATATCGCTACTAGCTCTCCTCTTGGGAGATCTGATCATGTAGTTATTACATGCGACCTACAAACTATTTCTTACAATGAGCCTCGAAATACAGAGAGATCTATATATCGCATCAATCATGAAAAATTGTCCAAAGAGATAACCGATATTAACTGGAATATTTAACACAATTCTCATGATATCGAAGATAAGTGGAAAAAATTCGAAATTCTTCTCAATGGTGCTATTCAGGCACCAACTTATCATTTCACCTACAAGGTGAATTCTAAGAAATCTTGGATCAGAGGAGATCTACTGGAGCGATCTCGAAGGAAAAAACAGCTCTGGCGTAGATATCGGATCGGAATTTCGAATTTTTTCCACTTATCTTCGATATCATGAGAATTGTGTTAAATATTCCAGTTAATATCGGTTATCTCTTTGGACAATTTTTCATGATTGATGCGATATATAGATCTCTCTGTATTTCGAGGCTCATTGTAAGAAATAGTTTGTAGGTCGCATGTAATAACTACATGATCAGATCTCCCAAGAGGAGAGCTAGTAGCGATATTCATCAGTAAGTCTGGGTCGTTGGTAAGTACCAGATAGAGAGTTGAAGGGGTTTGGTTTTGTCTGAATCGTGTTGGTTCTGTCATAAGCTGATGAAGGCCCGAGCTCAAAACAGTATCAGCGAAAAGATAAGCACTGGAGTCTGCGTCTGATATGTGTGTTATCGGCCATTTTATGCTTGGATGGTTGAAATCTCCAAATATAATGAGGTTTTCGGAAGATTGGCTCATCTTCAGGATAGTTTCATTCAGGGTTTTGTCTGATGTTGAACAAATATTTGGCGGTCTGTAAATGCATCCAATGGTAGGGCAAATAAGTTTTGATTTCAAGTGTAGCCAACGTCCGGGTATCGGTTGGGTGGTTTGGTCGATTTTGAAGACCCGAATGCCGTTGACTTCAGGTAAATCAGCACTCCACCACCAATTCTGTCCGAGCGATCAAGTCTATGTGTTCTGTAACCGTTCAGGTTGATGATAGAATCGGGAATACATGGACGAAGATGTGTTTCACTGATGAGTATGCAATCTGGAGAATTGTCGAAAAGTCGAAAGTAATGTTGAGTATACGTGAGATTTTTGGTTTTTTGGAATGTTGCTTATGACAGGATTACCATGTATATATTCGATGGTCAAGTCTTTTTCTCCATTTTGTGTTCTAGTCTTCAATTCATTACGTAGGGTTTTGAGTTCTTGGGTTTGCAAGGGGGTTCGATCACCGTTGATACAAATATGTTGAAATATATCTACAGTTGTGATTTTTTTCTGTTTCGCAGGATTTCTTTGGCTTGTTGAGGTGTATCAAGGACAATTCTGAGTGGCCTCTCTTTGCTTTCTTTCTTGTCACCAAGTCTCATTAGTTGTCATCTATTGGGTTTTATTTTCAAAATGTTAAGTAAATCATCAACTGTACTCTGTTCAGCCGAATCTCCTCTAAGCCCATGTACTATAACATTTCTAGAGCAAGATAATCGTTCCGTGAGTTCGTACCCTGAAAGTGAGGAACTTGCAGTACGATTCTTTGCAATTTCGCATGTGGCTCCAAGGTCGGCGACGCATTTGTTCAGTTCGGATTGTTCTCGTTGGAGTACGTCGATTTTACTGTAATTGAAATACCATGCGTTTGTAGCATGGTATTACAGTTTTCTGAGTTGATCCGAAAATCATCATATTTGGTTGATCTCTTCACAGAGCTGTTGCTGGCTTGTTTGTATTTGGACTTGGCTGAGTTTGATGTTCCTCAGTTCGCTCATAAGTGCGTTTAGGTCTGCTTTGGTAACAGGTTTGTTTTGTTCGTCACAGGTAGGACACAACCATCTTTGGGGGGCATCTTTGATTGATTCTTGTGACCAACCAAGGCAGGATATGTGATATTTGTTTGAGCATTGTGCGCAGGAAACTGCTTCTTTCTCGGTTCTGCCGAATTTTTTCTTACAAATTTTGCAGGAATCTGCCATTTCATGAATGATCGAAAGGGGTTTCAGAGCAGCTCTTGTAGGTGATGATCAGTTTTGTAGATGAGGAATCAGGTTGTGTTTGAGCTTCCTATAGATAGAAGACGTTCCGGACTTGTTTTGTTACGTGGGTTATTATTTTTGGTTAGGTTAGTTTTTTCAATGTTCAACTCACGTTTGATTTTTTCCTTCACTAATTCACTCTGGATTCAATAGCGGAATAACGCAATTTTCTGGATAGTAAATTTCAGCTTGATTTGTTCAGTATTTCACTATTTTAACTTTTCTGGGTAGCGAAATACACCGTGTACACATGAATAAATGTTGAACGGAAATGTATGTACGAGTTCTGCTAGATGTGACTCATGTAAACCTATTTTCAGAATGTACGGAATTTTACCTCTTCCATGTATATACATTTTTGATATGGCTGTTTATATTTTTAAAAATAGATCTCCCTTCAAGTTGAATGAAGATATTCATGGATATAATACTAGAAGTAAACAATCCATGTATTTTCCATTTGCGAAGGTGGATACCGCATATTTTGCTCCCAATTATATAGGGCCAAGAATTTTTAACAAACTCCCAGATATCATAAAACAACATGAAAATGAGAGTCATTTCAAAAAAGACTTGAAACATTTTTTATTGGAGAAATGTTTTTATTCGCTTTTCGAATTTTTTAACTAAAAATTATTTTATGTGACTGTCCTATTTTATATTTATATTTAATTTTACTTTTTGATATTTCGAATAACCCTTAGAATTAGGCTTGACAATTCCCATACATTTCACTGTCAACGGGAAATAAAGATTCATTATTATTATTATCATTAGATACTCATTTCTGAATCGGCTACGGAGACCATCTCTGATCTTTTGCAGATATCTATTGCGTTTCAATAAATGGTGTCTATCGACGATGTCTAAATCAGGAGTTTCACTAGTAGATATGTCACAAATAAACGTAGAAGGAGTAAGAGGTTTCAAGTCATCATTTTGTGAAATATGAGTTATTGGCCGGGCATTGATTATTGCTTTGCAATCACATAAGGTTGTCATCAATTCCTCATAGGTTAGAGTTGCTTTTCCCAAATTCCGCCGAAGTAGATCTCTGATCACTCTTACCATACGTTCCCACCACCCGCCCCACCAGGCAGCGTTTGGAGGATTTTGATGCCATTTAATTTTTCTTAACGAAGGATAGTCCATAACTTGATCCCAATCTATGCTATTCAAATAATTTTTTACCCCAATGAAATTTGTGCCACTGTCGGAATAAATAACCGCGACTCTGCCCCTTCTTGCTATAAAACGTCTCAAAGAAAGCAGAAAGGCATCTGTCGAAAGGGATCTTACCAGTTCAGGGTGTACCGCTCGATATACTGTGCAGGTGAATAACACTATCCATGATTTTTCCCCACCTCTCAGGTACAACGGTCCGGCTTGATCCACTCCCGTGATCTGGAAAGCTGCAGCATGCTCGATTCTGTCTCTAGGCAATGGTGCAAATGGAGTGTCTACCCCCTTACTAATGAATCGTTGACATTTCACACATCTTCCCACCACCTCTTTGACGAATTTTTGTACCCTTCATTATCCAAAATGTTTCGCGTATAATGCCAAGAAGTGTTTGGGCTTCTGCATGATGATGTAGAAAATGCTGTTCCTCAATGGATTTCCTAACAATGCCATTTTTGTACGGTAAAATGATTGGATATTTGAAATCGTTAGTGTCATCTCTCAATATAAGTTTCGTTTTTACCCGTAACATATCATTTTCATCTTTTATAACGTGAATATTCCCAACCGACTTTTGATCTGATCCAAAACATTCTTTCTGTACAAACTTCCAAATGAGATATTCAGCTATTTTTAGTTCATCAAAAATCGATTTCCCTATTTTTCTACGATTTTTCTTTTGCGAATTATCACTAAACCTCAAAATCCAGGCAACCATTTTAACAACTTTTGAATATTTCGAAAAATAACTGAGGTTGCTGGTGAAGCATTCATTATTTTTAGTGATATATGTGGAAACTTGTTTTCTCCTTTCTCTGTCAGCATCATCTGTTGAATAAACGACTTCCATGTGAGGCCAATTTTCTGGAATATCCTTCAACCACTGACGACCCTCCCACCATTTCAGGTCTATCAAATCATTAGCTGTACAACCTCGAGAGGCAATGTCAGCTGGGTTCAGCTCCCCAGGTACATGCTTCCAGTCATCAATATTGGTACAAGCATTTATTTTTTTCACACGGTTTCCGACGAAAGTATTCCATGATCCCTTTGTTTTTATCCAAGTAAGGGCTACCATGAAATCTGACCAGAAAAAAGTTTTCAATTATTTCATTTCTTCGAGTCTTGGCATAGTTATGTTCTTAGGTACTATCCTAGCTCAAGCTTGAAAAAGTTGCAAATTTACCCCTCCTTCTATTTCCGTCCTCAGAAATATACAAGATGCGAACGCTAATTGACTGGCATCGCAAAACACATGAATAGAGGAATTCTTTGGAATAAAATTTGTTAACTTAGTGAGTGATCTAGGAATTTTATAAATATTGGGAAAATGCAGTTGTTGTATGACTCCCATTACTCCTATCCTGAATTTGATCAATAATGAAGGAATCAACTCTATTAAATTCGGCCCCTTTTCCAAACAGTCATTGAGTGAGTTGCCATTTCTTTTTTTTGTGGACGCATCGAAAAGTGGTCTGATTTTAGTCGTGGCGCTTGTTTCTTTTATAACCGCATGATGTGGCAAATAGTGAATAGGTCTATCGGTTTTGACGCAAGTAACTTTTTCTATAATACCCAGTGTTTCCCATTCTGTTGAAACCTGACTGAAATCTTGAAATTTTCCCAAACTATCTAATTTCTTGGTTGTTGATAACAATCTTTTTTCGGTTATGTCAAAATTATTCGAAAGTTTCGGATGACCATCAATCCAAGGAAGATTTACTTGATATCTACCATCCTCATCGTGAAAACCCGTTTCTTTGAAATATTTTTCCGTTTCCATATCGAATATTTCTTTTGGTATACTATTAGCTGGTCCTAGAGTATCTAATTTCCATAAATCTGCGAGAGAGTGATCAGTAAAACCTGAGAAAATTCTATTGTTATTAGTTTTACACTCATTTTGTCCCATAATGGTTCACCCAAGATACGTTTCTATGGCAACAAATCCATTATCTAAAGTTTCAATATATCCCGTAATCAACTTTCCGAAAACATCTGCACCTAACAATAATTCTATTTCATTAGGCGGATTATTGATACTAACATTACTCAGTATGATATTCTTATCAGTCAGATATAGAATCAAAGAAAGATCTCCCAATCTACGTATGAAATTACATATTTTATCTTGATCCAACACCGAAACTCTGTATTCAAAATCATTATTCAGGCTTTGCACAGATATTTCATGAAGTTTATGAATAGTAGCAGAGGATTGAAAACCACCAAATACACCTTGGACTATATTTTCTTTTCCTGAAGGTTTCAAATTCAAATCTCTAGCACACTTCGTTAAAATGTATGATCTTTGTGACCCGGAATCCAACAGAGCCCTGACAATTCTATGTTTGTTGTTATTGGTCAATTTGACAATGACAGTTTGTAAAAGCTCTTTCAGCCGAATAGTTACTTGTCAAAACATTTTCTGATTCCTGGTTAGAATATTCTTCCGATTGAACCTTTTTCTCAGTAACTAACTCGGGACACATTATTGGAAAATGTTTCCTTGTACATACCAGACACCTAATAAAATATTTGCAATTTTTGCTGATATGATTGGTTTTGAGGCAAGAAAAGCAACGTTTCTTACCAGTTACTTTTGCTTTCCTCTCCTCCGAAGAAAGTTTTTGTGTAGTGAAACAATCTTGAGTCGCATGATTGCTATTATAGCAAAATAAACAGTCGGTTGGTTTCTCACCTCTCGAAGAATCTTTCGAACTGGCTGTATAAAGTGCAGCAGCAGAATATAACTCGGGCTCACCTTGTGTTACATGTTTTCCCTCACTGTAAATCCTTGCATGTTCCTTTTCAACTCCAAAACTCGTTTTCGCCAAATTTATGCGTTCCTCTGACTCTACTTCTGTCCTTAGGAAACCTAGTAACATCGAAAGATTATCATCAGAACCAGAACTAGAATTTTCACCTTTAGCATATTTATTCACATTTGATATGCGATGTCTTTCCCAGATTTTCAATAATTCACTGGGTAATGCTGATTCAACCAGTGGAAAAAGCATGTTACGCCTTTTCCTCCCGTTAACAATATCTAGCGCCCTTTACCGGTACAGACGGTACCTCGGGCGCCAGCTTGTGCGTTATAGTGTCACGAAGCACCACTACTCCAGGCAGCTGCAGTGAAGAAACGGCAATCCAGGGGTCTGCGTGGACTAGACAATGGCAGTGGCCAGAAGATCAGATTTTACTTGACTTTGCTGGGTTCCTATCCTGATAACCGGCTGCTAATATTGATAGATCTAATAAATGAAACACCAATTATACTTTATTTAAATGTTATAACCAACGGAATAAAATATCTACTACTCTCTGAGCGAAGTACACCCTGAGTATAAAGCAAGCGGGGAAGGGGCGGCGTGCAACGAAGTTAGTAAAGCAAAGCGGTGGGGGGGGGGGTCGGTTCTACGTAGTCAAGCTAGGGCGGCGGAGAGGGGAAATGTAGCGGTAACGTTAAGCAATACAAATCGAGCGGAATTTCAAACGGGGGTCGGTGAGCAGAAGCTCTACGGAAATCACTCAGTAGCTGTCAACTCGAGTTAGTTTTGTACGACAAGTATACGTCACGACGGCCTCGATTCCGGTACACGGCGGTAAAGGAATAAGGCCCAAGTGATAAGAACCACAAAGGACCTGATTCACAGAGACACAGCTCCAAGTGGTAAGAACCACAAACGAACCGAAGAAAGGAAGAAGAAAAAGACAGCAGGCCCAAGTGATAAGAACCACAAAGGACCCGAAATTGTTAAGCAGCGGGTAGAACACTCACGACGCGTATCGCGATTGACGGCTCAAGATAGCGACGGACAGACGGTCCTAAGCCCAAGTGGTACGAACCACAAAAGGCCCGAGCGTTAACAGAAAGCAGGTCCAAGTGATAAGAACCACAAAGGACCCGAAAGAAGAAGGAAGGAATAGACAGCAAGCCCAAGTGATACGAACCACAAAGGACTCGAAACTGCGAAATAACGAGTAGAACACTACCGACGCGTATCGCGAATCACGACTCGAGGTGGCAACTAACACTTTCACAAATCACTAACTTCACCTTCGGTTAACTATGGTCGGTACACTGATCACTGTTCGATGGCTGGCTTGGCGTGGTATCTTAACGGTATCCCTTCCAAGCGTCTCCCCACTCGCCGTATCTCTCGGCGCCTGTCATCGCAGGTCGGTTGAGCGGCTATGGCTTAGCATGTGGGGTAGACCAGGAGATATCCTGAGGGGTTCGCGGGCCGGGAATAGTGAGTGGGTTCACTTCGCGCTATCCTATCGAGTATTTTCCAACAAGAACGGTATTTTTATGTTAAGAAATAACCAAGATAAAAATATAGAGGGAAATTTGATACTTAGCTTTTATATGCAAAATAGTAACTTCGTTACACACCCTTCCTACTTCGGGAAAAAAAATACCTGTCTATTATTATTAATTTTTTTAACAATAAATCAATTCTAACTGAACGGTAAAAAAAATGACCCAATCGGTCCTCAAAAAAATCTATATTTCCTAAAACTTGTAATTTCCCAAAAATTTTTTTTATACGCTACGGACAGGCAGGCGGCCTCCCTGACTCGGACCTTCATTGAGGTTGGCTTCACCTGTTACAAACCTCCAAATAATAAAAAGAATTCGCGGTTCACCAACATAATTTTCTGTATTCAGAGAGAGCATGAAACAAACAAAAAATAAATAAAAAAAATAACTCGACACCCTCAAATGAGTGTGGACATCCACATCTGGGGCAGCTCACGTGTATGCGGGGGTGCGGGCAGTGGCATGTTGGGCATGTCATTGTACCTTCCGGTATCACAGGGCTCCGGGAGCGGCTACCTCGTGCGGTTCGGCTTTGTGTATTCGAGCAGCCGCACGATGTGGACAGCGTTCCCACTCGTCCACACCGGGAACAGAAGAGTACGGCTTTTCGTCCCGTGCAGTTTTGACGGGTGTGACCAGGATTTCCGCATCGCCAGCAGAGCTCGTTTTCTACGGGCAGGTAGCGGCGGCGTATTTGTTGTTTGGGTTCCGGTGAAGATAGCGGCTCGAGATCCGGTAACGGGTTATGAAGACGGGGGCTATATCGGGCCCAAAAAAGGTCATTGAATGGGTCCCACTCGGTATGGGCTGCATAAAATGGATGGGGCGGAGACGGCGCGTTCCCAAGGGCGGGGGTATTGGGATGCTGCAGTCCTTCTGCTTCTTTCGCGGACGGGCTCGGAAGGTTCCCACGTTGCTCCGGAACGGATTCGGTTTTCTTCATGTTGGCCACTACCGAAGAAGATCGGAATGATGAAGAGGATTCTTCCATCTTGGAAGGCACGGTCCTGTCCAACATCTGGTCGGCCTCTTCCATTGCCTCCAGCAAGTCCATGGTTATCTGGTCTGGAGAAGGCGAGGATGACTCCAAGTCCAATTCCAGAACACATATTGTCGTGCTCCTGGAATAGCCATTCCATTAACAACAACAACAAAAAAGTACAAAAAAAAAGTACTGGGGGCCAAAGAAAATAATTATTTGATAATACCAACGGAGAATTTATTTGGTAGAAATAAAAAAAATAATAAATTAACTAATTGAGCTCGTCGGGCCGGTATTGTCTCCCCTTATTGCTAAGGCAGCCATAACCGCAATTTGGTTCCGTCTGAGGCCCACAGTCGGAAGCGGCAGGGTCCCGTGGGACAGTTTGAGGGCCTCAGACGGCGCAATTATCCTCGCAGCTCGGAACTCCATCCATCCGGCGAGGGGTTTGCGCGCACCGCAGCCACCAGCATATCGGTCGTCCATTGAAACGACGCCAAAGGTATGGATACCACTACCGACTCGAGGTCTGACGGTGGTGGCGGTGGGCTAGCGGCTGGTGGTGGTGGGCTAGCGCGAGAAATTTTAGCTTTTACTCCAACCGCCACTGGTCGAGTGGTTTTCCGGGCTGGCGGACCCTCGGTCGATCGACTGAAGCAAGCAGTTAGGTCTTTGGCCAGAACGCGGCAAATCCGCATTCTCGAAGCCTCGGCCTTTACCCATTTCCTCCCATTCCCGCCCAGGAGATATCAGAATGGGTGGGAGTGCTGCACCCTTAGGTGGTTCCCCTGGCAAACGTTTTGACATTGGCTGCAATAGAGAGTGCGGTTAGGGAATTCGGTGAGTCGGAGGGATGCATTGGTCGTAAATCTTTAACGTGAACCCGCAAGAGCTTCTTGCCGGTTCGAGACTTGAGATCATAAACCACCGGGGAGATTACACGGAATACGGTACATGGCCCCGAATACTTGGGTGCTATTTTTGCTGCAGAGCCCTCCCGCTCCCCGGACGACAAATGGTGTTCTCGTTTCATGACCTGGTCTCCCAGGTGGCACCTCCACTGCCTGTGACGCAGGTTGTAGTGGCGGCCTTGACTGGCAAAAGCTTTGGCTAGGTTTACACGCACGAGATCGAAAGTATCCCGGAGGAACCGTAATCGTACGGAGTGTTCGGCGGTTTGTTCCGGGAAAGTTTCATTATCATCCGGATTATCGTCAACGCTGGTATCACGACATATTGCTTTCGGTACTTCCAGTTCTCGTCCAAAATTCAAGAACGCCGGAGAGTGACCAGTGGAGTCGTGGCGGGCGGTGTTCAAAGCGAACGCAAGCTCAGGCAAGTGCTCGTCCCAGGCGCGATGATCGTTCTCACAGAACTGGGCAATCATCGTCTTGACAGTTTTATTCGTACGTTCCACCGGGTTGACCTGAGGAGTATAAGGTGGTGTGCGGCGGTGAGTTATGGGGAGTTCTTTTAGTTTTCAAATAGATGTCCGGTGAACTGGGTACCATTGTCACTTATGACGGTTTTCGGGCAGCCAAAACGCATAATAACTTCTTCATATAAGCCTTGAGTGACGGCTTTACCGGTTGCGCTCCGGATTGGGCGACATTGTACCCACTTTGTGAAGCGGTCCTGGAACACGGCCAAAAATCGGTTACCTCTACGGGACCTAGGGAAAGGTCCTACTAGGTCTGTGCTTACACATTCCCACGGATGTTTGTTGGTCGAAGGCTGCATCATTCCGGGAGGTTTCATCTGGGACGGTTTATATTTCTGACAAGACATGCAACCCCGGACATATTTGGCGATGTCACGGAACATTCCTGGCCAATAATAACGGTTTGCGGCCCGAGAGATGGTTTTAGCAATCCCCAGGTGACCGGCAGTAGGCTCATCATGTGTCTCTTTCAGCACAGACGGACGTGCCGACAGAGGAACACACAGCTTCCACGGATCGGAC
Source organism: Zygogramma bicolorata (assembly GCA_032362365.1). Classification (NCBI taxonomy): domain Eukaryota; kingdom Metazoa; phylum Arthropoda; class Insecta; order Coleoptera; family Chrysomelidae; genus Zygogramma; species Zygogramma bicolorata. The sequence goes on from JAVJAQ010003093.1 coordinate 50,888, forward strand.
AGTTTCGGGTCGACAAGATTTGCTGCATCCCAGAAATGGCGGTAAAGACTGTTACCGCGTATGCAGTAGTCAGGATGAGCGGTGGGGCCCTTCAACACATCTTCCATACGGCGTTTGTACCATGAACAATTTTCCCAGGAATCATCAACGGTTATTTCCATGCAAGGGTTATCGGTTTCACCCGGCAAAGGTTCACGAGACAGAACGTCTGCTACCTTGTTTGTCGCACCGCGACGATACAATATATCGAAGTCATAGTGCTGAAGGAATATACTCCACCTTGCTAGTCGACCTGCTGGACTCTTTATTGAGTGGAGCCAACGGAGTGACTGATGATCTGTCATTACCGTGAAATGGTAAACTTCCAGGTAGGGGCGCATTTTCTCGATGCCCCAAACTATGGCAAGACACTCTTTCTCGGTCACGGAGTATGGTCTTTCGGGACCAGTCAGGGACTGGCTTGCGTACGCGATGACGTGCTCGCCGGATTCCATATTTTGCGTCAGCACAACTCCGAGTCCGTTGTCAGAAGCGTCGGTCTGAAGAACAAATGGCCGACTGAAATCTGGGCATGCCAGTACGGGTGCTTCAGTCAGGCATTTCTTCAGGGATTGAAATGCTTCTTCTTGTGCGGTCTCCCATCGCCATCGGCACCCCTTTTTCAATAGGCGGTGGAGGGGTGCAGCGATATCCGAGAAGGATGGTACAAAACGACGGTACCAAGATGCCATTCCTAAAAATCGTCGGAGGTTACGGACATTGGTCGGGGGGGGCGAGTTTCACTATAGAAGCCACTTTCTCTGGATCGGTGCAAATACCAGCAGATGTAACTAAATGACCCAGATATTTGAGTGATCTCCTCCCAAACGAACACTTCTCAGGATTAATGGGCAGGTTAGCTGCACGCAGTCGGCGGAACACTTCGCGGAGATTCTCCAGGTGCTCGTCGAACGTATCTCCCAGAACAATTATATCATCCAAATATGCAAAACATCGGGCTCCATATCCGGGCCAATTACTCGGTCCATGAGGCGCTGGAAAGTAGCGAGAGCGGCGTGCAACCCAAAAGGCATAACGCGGAACTGGTACAACCCTCGCCCTGGTATAGTGAAAGCAGTAATCGGTTTACTATCCTCGGATAACGGTATTTGCCAATAACCTTGTTTGAGGTCTATGCTCGAGATGTAACGAGCTCTTCTCAACTTATCTAGTACGGAGTTAATGAACGGAAGGGAGTAGGCATCATTCACGGAAACGGCATTCACTTTCTGGAAATCGATACAGAATCGAGGTTTTCCATCCTTCTTACGGACGATGACCACCGGTGAACTCCACGGACTAGAAGAGGGCTCTATGATTCCTTCCTCAAACATTCGGTGAACTTCGGTATTAATGATTTCCTGCATCCGGGAATTCTGCGGACGGTATCGTTGTTTAATCGGTTCAGGGTTGGAGAGGCGTATTGTATGTTGGGCTAGCGGTGTCACACCACGTATGTGTTCGAACAGTCGTAGTTCATTCTCCAAAAATTCCTTGAGTCGCTTCTCCTCCTGTGGACCGAGTGAGAGGGTAGTATCGGCGGTAACAGTTCCAATAGGGCTGCATGGTTTTGCTTGAAGTTCCGGTTGGATTATACGGTCCCCTATACGAATTTCCCCTGTCCCGAGGTGAAGCGAAAATCCTCGGCGGCGGAGAATATCCATACCTACTAGCATATCAGAGGAGAGCCCTCGTATATGCCCGAAGGTCTCGGTGAATCGTAATTTCGGCCTGGTAAGAACTGGGAACATGAATAAGCTGTCCATTAGCCAGCCTAGCGGATCCTGCTGCAATTTCTACTTTTTGCAATCCTAATATCCGCCACTGATTGACGACACTGTCTCCTATGTATGAATTCGCTGCTCCAGTATCGATTAGGGCCTGTACGGTGCCTCCTGGCAATGCATCAATTATATGTGGTCGGTTGTCGGAATGTTCAACGGCTAACGGAGGTGAGGCTACTTCTTTCGGATGCTGATCTGGCCTCACATCGGTACAGCACCCATCTAGTTTTCCGGCCTTCGACATGGACAGTCTCGTGACATCAAGCCCTCTCTTTCACAGCGAGAACAGAACAATTTGGCAGGAGTTCGGCATTGTCCACGAAAATGACCTTTTTGTCCACATCGCCAACATTCTCGAGAGGGGGCCGGGACTGAAGTGGAGGGAGGGTTCGGAGGATCTCGGCTGTTCGCATCAGGGTTGTGGAGTCCTGCTCTACGGTCAGCGTGTAGCTGTCGTCTGTCAACATCTGGCGGTCGTCGGTTGAACTCTGCCGGTCGTCAGTCGAAGTCCGCCGGTCGTCGGTCGAAGTCCGCCGGTCGTTGGTCGAAGCCTGCCGGTCGAGACGATGCTTGTTGCCGGTTTCCAAAAAAAACTTGGAAGGAGTGGTCCAATTCTGCTTTCAAAAGTTCATACTCCGGAACAGCGTTTGCGAATGTGGCTATGTCCGTGAAGTCACTGCGGCGGATCTGTTGTCGGTATTCCGATCTAAGGTTGCGGTATAAACACTGAAGCTCCTGAGCGGCTGAAATTCCTCCGTGACGGCGTATGAGTGTCTGCAACTCGGTTATATACTGAGCAGCCGTTTCATTCGGTTTCTGGAGCCTTCGCCCAATTGCGGCTTCTGAGTCCACCAGATAGTTAACCGGAAGGAAGAAATTCCGGAAATCGGTGACGAAGGTTTTCCACGACCTCCAGGAGTTTCGATTGTTCCTGAACCACATGGCCGGCATGTCTTCTAACAGCTCGGGTATGACTGGGATGAGATTGTCTGGATTGATTCCTTGAGCATCGCAGATGTTTTCTAATCTCTCCAGAAAAGCGGCCGGGTCTCCTTTTCCATTGAAACTCACTTTCCAATCATGTACTTTCATGTGGCTGTTCGGCATGGCCCGTGAAAATGGGAGTGACGGCGGTAGTGTTGACTGAAGGGAACACGGTGCTGCATACGGTAGTGAAGATGGTAGTGACGGTAGGGAATACGGTACTGCATTCGGTAATGACGGTGGGAGCGACGACGGTACGGAAAACTGTTGAAATGACGGTAGAGACGACGGTACTGAAAACTGTATGAATGATGACGGTACGGCTGACGGTAAGGCAGTAGGCAGAGAAAGTGGCAGCGATGGTTGGTATGAATACGGTAGTGAAGACGGTGCTGTAAATTGTAGTGATGACGGCAGGAACGACGGAGCTGCTGACGGTACTGAATACAGTAATGTGAGAGGCACGGAAAAAGGCAGTGATGTTGGAAGGGGGAACGGTAACGAAGACGGTAATGAACACGGTAACCCTGCGTAGATTCCCCCAGATGAATATGTCGACGGTCCTGGTAGTTGTACGTTAATTTGCTGGCTGAGAGTCGCGGTGAGATGGGTGGATGAGATGGTCGTGGTGGGGGTAGTTGTCGTGGACGTTGTTTGGACAACTACGTTTCCTGGAGGATATGTGTACGGTGACGTCATTATAGGAAACGGTGATGTTCGACCCTCGCGCAGAAACTTCACTAATCGTTTTCTCTGCTCCTCTACGGTCCCTGGAACTTCCAATCGGAATTTTTCCAACTCTGCCTCCAAATCTTCTTTTCGTAGACGGTAGACCCAGCTAACTCTGACATCACTCGGCTCTGTTCCTAGGCTCGTCTCCATCAGAAATTCTTCGTCGGAGGAGTTTCTCGATTCTCTTCCTGATCTAGACATAGTTTCACGGTTGTAGTTCACCTTTGTATCATCGGCTCTTTGAAAATGTCTCCTATTTCGTCCTCGGGACTCCGGTATCTCGGAAATGGTAGGAGTAAGCGTCAAACGGATGGCGTATTTCGCTTCAGCGACCCCGAAAACCTATAAAAAGAGGTGTTTTTCGGCGATCTGGTGTTGAATTTACCAAAGTTGAGAAATCTGTCAAAATGACAGGTCAGCGGATTCGATCGAATTCGGTTGATTTGGGTATAATCGGCCCTCAGAAAGCGTTTTGCACTGGTCTCAAACGTATAGAACGTCGGATTCAAGTTGATCAACTCCTAGGACGTTTTCAACACTTTTCCTAAATTCAGCAGCCTGAATTCATCACGAAAAGTCCTTTCTCAGTGGTCGGCACGGTCATCACCAAATCGATCACTCCTAGCGGCTCGACATTGATTGCTATCGCTTCGCTGACCCCAAAAACCTATAAAACGATGTGCCACTTGGCGTCCTAGCTTCAGAACAACAAACTTCCAAAAAAAAATCACACGTCAGCGGTTTCCAACGGACTTCGGTTATTTCCACACTTCGGAGTATGTTTTGAAGTATTTCGGTTGCTTCACGTTCGTATTGTAATTTTCGGGTTCAGTTGGTGTTTTTGGTTCTCCTCGGTCTCGGTACAGTATCAAAAAAACGGTCCCTGCTCGGGTGCCAATTTGTAACGCCTTTTCCTCCCGTTAACAATATCTAGCGCCCTTTACCGGTACGGACGGTACCTCGGGCGCCAGCTTGTGCGTTATAGTGTCACGAAGCACCACTACTCCGGGCAGCTGCAGTGAAGAAACTGCAATCCAGGGGTCTGCGTGGACTAGACAATGGCAGTGGCCAGAAGATCAGATTTTACTTGACCTTTCTGGGTTCCTATCCTGATAACCGGCTGCTAATATTGATAGATCTAATAAATGAAACACCAAGTATATTTTATTTATATATTATAACCAACGGAATAAAATATCTACTACTCTCTGAGCGAAGTACACCCTGAGTAAAGCAAGCGGGGAAGGGAAGGGCGGCGTGCAACGCAGTTAGTAAAGCAAAGCGGTGGGGGGGGTCGGTTCTACGTAGTCAAGCTAGGGCGGCGGAGAGGGGTCATGCAGCGGTAACGTTAAGCAATACAAATCGAGCGGAATTTCAAGCGGGGGTCGGTGAGCAGAAGCTCTACGGAAATCACTCAGTGGTAGCTGTCAACTCGAGTTAGTTTTGTACGACACGTATACGTCACGACGGCCTCGATTTCGGTACACGGCGGTAGAGGAATAAGGTCCAAGTGATAAGAACCACAAAGGACCTGATTCACAGAGACACAGCTCCAAGTGGTAAGAACCACAAACGAATCGAAGAAAGGAAGAAAGAAAAAGACAGCAGGCCCAAGTGATAAGAACCACAAAGGACCCGAAATTGTTAAGCAACGGGTAGAACACTCACGACGCGTATCGCGATTGACGGCTCAAGATAGCGATGGACAGACGGTCCTAAGCCCAAGTGGTACGATCCACAAAAGGCCCGAACGTTAACAGAAAGCAGGTCCAAGTGATAGGAACCACAAAGGACCCGAAAGAAGAAGGAAGGAATAGACAGCAAGCCCAAGTGGTTCGAACCACAAAGGACTCGAAACTGCGAAATAACGAGTAGAATACTACCGACGCGTATCGCGAATCACGACTCGTGGTGGCAACTAACACTTTCACAAATCACTAACTTTACCTTCGGTTAACTACAGTCGGTACACTGATCACTGTTCGATGGCTGGCTTGGCGTGGCTGCTGCTAGTGGTCGCGGAAACAAACTGAATTTACTCCCTGGCTCTCGGTGGTATCTCAACGGTATCCCTTCCAAGCGTCACTTCCCACTTGCCGTATCTCTCGGCGCCTGTCATCGCAGGTCGGTTGAGCAGCTATGGCTTAGCATGTGGGGTAGACCAGGAGATATCCTGAGGGTTCGCGGGCCGGGAATAGTGAGCGGGTTCACTTCGCGCTATCCTATCGAGTATTTTCCAACAAGAACGGTATTTTTATGTTAAGAAATAACCAAGATATAAATATAGAGGGGAAATTTGATACTTAGCTTTTATATGCAGAATAGTAACTTCGTTACAAGCATTGCAGCATACTTTTCAATTGTGACACCTAGTGACTCTAACGCTCGCAATTGGGTTTCCAACTTGTCGTATAAAGATGATAAAGACATACCTGATTTATTTTTTGTTACCTGCTTCAGAACAAGATTCAAGAGCTCTCTCACGTAAACCTCAATCAGAAATTCGTCTCTAGCGAAACGTACTTTCAACTGGTCAAGTGCTTTCTTGTAATTGCTTCCAGATGGCGGAAAACTTTCGACAAATACCCTTGCCGGTGATCCAGGTTCAGTAGACTGCAACAAATACTGGAACTTGTATTCCAAATCAATGTCCTCATCTTGGTCGATTTTCTTGAATTGCCCCCAAAACCCTACCCAATTCTTCACATTTCCGTCGAATTAGGTCAATTCCAACTTTGGCAATCTGAATTTACGATTGACTTTCTCTCCATATGAAATTTGGGAACTCGAGCAATCTCCACCACTTGTGTTGTTTCTTGCTAAACGGAACTCGCATGCGGACTCATATTTGATGATTTCAGCTCTGTAAAACTCCATATTATCAAATTCTTGCTGAATCGCTTCGTCGTCCGAAGTCCCAGAAAATAATTGCTCTTTGAGAATTCCATCGATAGCAAATATTCGGCCACTCTTGTCCTCTAACTGTCTTAAGAGTGATAGTATTTGTGCCTCTTTCGTCTCCTTCGAACTCAAGGCTACATCTAGGTCACTGCTGGTTTTCTTGAAATGTCTGCGCAGCAGCTCCCTTTCTTTACGAATTATATCCATTGCCATTAACTCTTGTCCTGTCACGGTCGCCAATATTTTGAATATGGAATGAATATGTTATATTTTATCGACTAAAATATTACTGACGTTCTTTCAAAACTATTTATTCGACAACTACTCAAGATCACATTTTTCAACAAACTTGATAAATGAAAACTATATACAAAGTAAATAAGAAAATGTTATATAAATCCAACATACACTATAGGTAAATCAATTATTACTCCTGAGGAGGAAGGATTGTTCTGCCCCCATTTATTTGTATACAGAAAGAGAATATAAAATTTGAACAAAGTATAAAACATTTCAAGTGGTTTACACAACAAATATATGCAGAAATTTTGAAATAAGGTAGTTTCACGATTATCAATGCCCAATGTGCTCATATACTGTTTCCCAAAAAAATAACAAATAATTTCAAAGTACAAAGTTGAAATAGGAATGTTCAAAATTATAATATGTATAGGTACCATGACACGGCAAGCACTTCGCACAACCACAGCGCTCGAGATATAATAAGCTGAATTCAAACTATGCCAAATTTAGCGATCCAATCTATAATAACTGGAGGGAGGTTTGACCCGCAATCTGGTTACGAAATTCATGACGTCAGAGAGAATCCTTTGTTCTCCCGAAAAGCTTCTGTTTAACCGAATGTGACGTTTGGTGGGGAAAACAATATATAAAGCGATAATTCATCCCATTAAACTATTCAGAGTTTCAGGAATTCAGTTCAGTACATTTTGCCCATCAATGAGTATCAAAGCTCGATTCGAAGTTTGTGTTGAATCTGAGCGTCGTCATTTTGTGCGGAAAATCACGTCGTAGTTTTCTTTCAAAATATATCCAGTTGGTAAAAGTCCGAAGTGCCTGTCTCTCTTAGAACAATGTGTGCGTTATAATGATAATATTAATATTATTTATATATATATATATATATATATATATATATATATATATATATATATATATACGCCCTCTTCACGTGATAACATTTGCCACTCCTTGACGACCTGATAAATCAACCACCACTGGTCGCTATCGCGATTCATTGTTCAGACCAAATCTGTTAGAGCGTCCATTCTTTTTACTTGCACGATCAAAAATGAGCTCCAGTGTAGCGCCGCTGATCCATGAGGGTTGGTTTGATGGAAATTCGAGCGGTCATTGAAGGATTCAACCGAAGTTAAATCGTTATGGATCGGCGGGAACAGATCTTAATTTGTGGGTACGTGTTCTCTTGGATGGAAACAATTGGTGCATTGCTAGATTGTATAATTGAATTCTATACATATAAAAAGTATTACAAACTTAACAGGAGACATGAGATTCATTGAGACATGAGATTAATTGTGACATGAGATTCATCTGTGGCACCCAGCATATCAAAATGTTACGATCATCTTGCAGAGTCCTTATTAATATTATCATTATAACGCACACATTGTTCTAAGAGAGACAGGCACTTCGGACTTTTGACAACTGGATATATTTTGAAAGAAAACTACGACGTGATTTTCCGCACAAAATGACGACGCTCAGATTCAACACAAACTTCGAATCGAGCTTTGATACTCATTGATGGGCAAAATGTACTGAACTGAATTCCTGAAACTCTGAATAGTTTAATGGGATGAATTATCGCTTTATATATTGTTTCCCCTACCAAACGTCACATTCGGTTAAACAGAAGCTTTTCGGGAGAACAAAGGATTCTCTCTGACGTCATGAATTTCGTAACCAGATTGCGGGTCAAACCTCCCTCCAGTTATTATAGATTGGATCGCTAAATTTGGCATAGTTTGAATTCAGCTTATTATATCTCGAGCGCTGTGGTTGTGCGAAGTGCTTGCCGTGTCATGGTACCTATACATATTATAATTTTGAACATTCCTATTTCAACTTTGTACTTTGAAATTATTTGTTATTTTTTTGGGAAACAGTATATGAGCACATTGGGCATTGATAATCGTGAAACTACCTTATTTCAAAATTTCTGCATATATTTGTTGTGTAAACCACTTGGAATGTTTTATACTTTGTTCAAATTTTATATTCTCTTTCTGTATACAAATAAATGGGGGCAGAACAATCCTTCCTCCTCAGGAGTAATAATTGATTTACCTATAGTGTATGTTGGATTTATATAACATTTTCTTATTTACTTTGTATATAGTTTTCATTTATCAAGTTTGTTGAAAAATGTGATCTTGAGGAGTTGTCAAATAAATAGTTTTGAAAGAACGTCAGTAATATTTTATTCGATAAAATATAACATATTCATTCCATATTCAAAATATTGGCGAACGTGACAGGACAAGAGTTAATGGCAATGGATATAATTCGTAAAGAAAGGGAGCTGCTGCGCAGACATTTCAAGAAAACCAGCAGTGACCTAGATGTAGCCTTGAGTTCGAAGGAGACGAAAGAGGCACAAATACTATCACTCTTAAGACAGTTAGAGGACAAGAGTGGCCGAATATTTGCTATCGATGGAATTCTCAAAGAGCAATTATTTTCTGGGACTTCGGACGACGAAGCGATTCAGCAAGAATTTGATAATATGGAGTTTTACAGAGCTGAAATCATCAAATATGAGTCCGCATGCGAGTTCCGTTTAGCAAGAAACAACAGAAGTGGTGGAGATTGCTCGAGTTCCCAAATTTCATATGGAGAGAAAGTCAATCGTAAATTCAGATTGCCAAAGTTGGAATTGACCTAATTCGACGGAAATGTGAAGAATTGGATAGGGTTTTGGGGGCAATTCAAGAAAATCGACCAAGATGAGGACATTGATTTGGAATACAAGTTCCAGTATTTGTTGCAGTCTACTGAACCTGGATCACCGGCAAAGGAATTCGTCGAAAGTTTTCCGCCATCTGGAAGCAATTACAAGAAAGCACTTGACCAGTTGAAAGTACGTTTCGCTAGAGACGAATTTCTGATTGAGGTTTACGTGAGAGAGCTCTTGAATCTTGTTCTGAAGCAGGTAACAAAAAATAAATCAGGTATGTCTTTATCATCTTTATACGACAAGTTGGAAACCCAATTGCGAGCGTTAGAGTCACTAGGTGTCACAATTGAAAAGTATGCTGCAATGCTTGTAACGAAGTTACTATTTTGCATATAAAAGCTAAGTATCAAATTTCCCCTCTATATTTATTTATTTTATCACGTGAAGAGGGCGTACACGCACCCTACTACCTGGGGTGCAACCTTTTTCATATATATATATATATATATATATATATATATATATTGTTATGATATCAAAGATACCCAAATGAAAAGCATCAATCTTTGTGTACATCGGGTGAGTTTAATCAGAGGAAACTTTTGGACGCCCTGTACATGGTAAATAGTTCGAGAAACCATCAATTGACATAACAACTGTCACTGCCAAAATAGTAAACTTTGAACATTAATTGCAAATAATAGATAATAAACAAGTAAATGGAAAGTTAGTCAAACCCTTCATAAAAATATAGAGAATCTCCTGAATACTTTTTCAAAAATAAAATGGATTTATTTTGTAAGATATCAATATCAACAAAATTATGTCATAGAGATTATGATTCAACTTTATAGTGACACCAACTGATGCTTCCTTGAAATAAACCATGAAAACTAAAAGGAATGATTAAAAGATGATAACTGAACAGATTTAGAATGAATAAGCTTTCGTTTAATAGTATTTAAGTGTGTGTAAATAGTAGAATAGCTTTAGAAATAAGTAACAAGCATTGAAAATGAGTAGAATGAAGTATTGTTGCTAAGGAAACGACACATTCAATTGTTGATTTGTCAACAAGGACTCAGAATCCAAGCCCCAAAGCATGAGCACGCACAAATTTTCTCTGATAGTTATTTAAAGACATTCATACCTTGAAAAGACTAGTAAAGTCCCAAGTGCTTTGTATCCGTATAGTGATCCACCGTGAGTGAGTTTGTGACAGTTTTCCCCAACCAAAACGTCCCAGGGAAAATTCCTCACCCAGTTCCAGAAAGCAGACCTCCATCACGACATCATCGAGATTCTCTGCGGGCCGTGAAGGCTTGTAAAATCAGAATCAGTCGAAGCAGCGATAAAAACCCAGCTGGTAAACACTTTTAACTATATCGTTGCAACGCATATATCCCCTGTGCACATATATTCATTCCCTGAGCTCATAGACTTATTTTCCACCGCTATTTCATTCAAGTTGGACAATTTTAATTTAGTAAACAAATCTAGAGTGTGTTGACATTCTTTCACAAACTGAAGTATGACGTACCGTGACGTCAACGACAAATGACATTTAAAGTATTCCATAAGTTAAGAATTTTCATAGGTTAAACTAGCGTAGAATCAAACGCAATCCTATAAATGTCATAACCACAGAACTATGATACAGACTCAAGTTCTGTAATGTATGTATTCATTGTAAACATTACGATTATTTAGGTTAGTGTGTTCGGATATTACATTTCATCATTCCAATCGACATGGTCATATGTTTATTGATAATTTCATGCCTATTTCATTAAAATTTGTTGAAATTCTCTCTCGTGTCTCCCTTCAATGAGTTTTACTTATGATTTACGATCTACTTGACAACATCTTAGAAGTCCTTCCTGAATGAATCCCCCCGGGATAACAAAGAAATGCAAGACCTTGGGAAGGTAAGGTATACACTTTGAAAAGAGTCTAACAATATCTACAAAAACAAACCCTGAGATTTTCTATTTGTATAAAACCCTGAGAACTTTACTTTTACAAACAAAATTTATTACAATTGACAGCCCATTTGGCTCATTCTATACACTAAATAAACAATTTTATATCAAATTGACAGTCCAACGTGAGGCTATAATAAAAATCTTATAACAATATGGCTCCCAACGTTTGAGGCGTATTCAGGAAGGGAAATTTTAAAATTTGAAAGATAATTTATCAATGGAAACCAGGAAGGGTTCGAAGAAAAACAAGAACCAAGAAACAAACATGGAGAATAAAGAAGATAGGGAAACAACAGGACAAGAAACTGGAGATGCTACGACTTCTCAACAAACAAGAACTACTCCAGAATTTAACATGCAAGAATTAATGAGGTTCTTAAATGAAAAAGAAGAAAGACAGGAACAACTAAGAAGGGAAGAAATTAGAATGTTAGAAGAAAACAGAAGAGAAGAGATGCGAATAATAGAAGAAAAAGAAGAACAAAGAAAGGAGAGATGAGAAAAATGGAAGAAAGACAGGAACAACTGAGAAATGAAAAAGAAGAAAGACAGGAACATCTAAGAAGGGAAGATATGAACAACTTTAAAGTCGTAATCCATCAGGAAATAAAGAGCGTACATCAACAAGTAAACGCAACAATTGAAAAATACATAAGTGAAATCAATCAAAAGAACAAGGAAATGGAAAATAAAATTGAGCAAGTGAAAGAGAACATTCAAGAGATAACCACCAATATACAAAAGAACCAAGAAGAGAGCAAGAAAGATAAAGAAAAACTGGATAAGAAAATCGAAAAAAAAATGAAGAGGCTACATGAGAAGATTGTCAACCAAGAACTGCAAATAAATGGACAAGTGGGGAAAATAAACGAAAGAATAAACCAAACTGAGAATAGAATTAGACAAAATAGTAATGAAGAACTAATCATTAAAACCCTCCTTGCAAGTACTAGTGACAATAAAATCATATTTACAGGTAACATAAAAAAGCAACATCCTGTACATTTTCTCAAGCATTTAAAGCATAAATTTTCAGACAACATCACTTTTACCAGTTTCAAAACAATCATTTGTAATCAGTTACAAGATGAAGCTTTATTATGGTTCAATAATAAGGAATCTGAATTATCAACTTTTACAGAGTTTACAAATGAATTTTTGGCATATTTTTGGGGACCATCACAACAAAAAATAGTGAAAGATGAATTACTAGAAGGAAAATTTAATCCAAATAGGGGAACCTCATTCCACAAATATGCAATGCAAATTTATAGCACATCTCAGTATTTAGATTGCAATTTTACTGAAGAATATATTGTAAATTTAATTATTCAGCACTTTGATAACAATTTAGAAGAAATTATGATGCTGTACAATTTTGAAGACATGGATAGTCTTTGTCAGTTTTTAATCATGCAGGAAAGGAGAAGAAATAGTTACAATACATTGATAAACAGAGCAAATTATAATACGAATGCAAATTTTAGAAGGGAAAATGAGAATGGGTATAGAAGTTACAGAGAAAATAATAATAATACAAGGTACAATAATTATGGGAATAGAAATGAAAATAGGAGGTATAATAATAATAATAATGAACAATATAATAATAATCAGTATGGAAATCGGAACAATAATAACATGAGGTATAATCAAATTAATAATAATAATGAAACACAAAGGACAGACAATAGATATAATGGAAATCGGAACAATACATACAATAACAGGAATTATAATAACAGACAGACATACGAACATAACGACAGATACAATAGGTACAATAATAGGGACAGACAAAGACGTAGGAGTGAAGAAAGACCCTACCAGACTAATAACAATAACAATTACAGACCAGAACGGAGTAGAAGTTTAGACGAGAGACAAAACAGACAGGTGAATCATGTACAGACTAGACAGACAGAACTCGTAAGCACAGTACAAAGCCCTGTTATCGTTCAACAAGAACAAAATTTTCAGTAGATAGCCTACCAAGATATCCTGAACAAAATAATTTTCAGTTATGTACAGTAACCTATCAACATCCCAGAGAATTCATAGACATAAAAAAGAATTTTAAATTAGAATTGAATAAAGGTTTAATAAAAATTCCTGGAACATTTTACAATAGAAAACTGGAAATATTAATAGATACTGGTTCAGAAATATCATCAATAAATAATAAAATAATAACAGAACTAAATTTGGAAAAATATTGTTATAGTATGCCAAAGGTAGTTTTGGTAGGTGCAAATAATAAAAGATTGTATGAGGTTAATAAAAGAATCAGTGGAAAAATAAAATTTAACGATACTGAATATGCAATACAATTTATTTTAATAGAGAATTTACTTCATGATGCAATCATAGGAACGGATGGATTAGATAGAAATGGAGTCATAATAGACTATGAACAAAGCCAAATACAGTTCCAAGAAGAAACAATAAAATTTATAAATGCAACAGAGCAAAATGAACAAATAATAATAAATACAATTGATAATGTGAAATTTGAAACAAAAACAAGACATATAAATGATTATGACATAAATTGTGGAAATAATATGAAAAGAGAGGTGCAAAATTTACTTTAAGACCATGTAAATCTGATTAATGAAGAAAACCGAATAACAAATAATTATATCCATCAAATTGAGGTTACAGGTATAAATAATTTCAAGTCAAAAACATATCCTATCCCATATAAATATAGAAATGAGGTGAATAAAGAAATAACAAAAATGCTAGAGCAAAATATCATTGAAAAATGCAATTCTAAGTATATAAATCCTATAGTGGTGGTTCCAAAAAGTAATAATGAATTGAGACTATGCCTAGATGCTAGGAACATAAATAAATACACAACTCCACAATATGAAGCTCCACTAAACATAGACGCAATATTTGGTAGCATAACTGGTTCTAAAATATTCACAAAAGTAGACTTAAAACATAGTTTTTGGCTCATTCCATTGCATCCAAATAGTAGAGACTATACAGCTTTTTCTATCGACGGAGTCTTGTATAGATTCAAAGTCGTACCCTACGGATTGCAGAGTTCATGTTCAGCACTAGTACGAACAATCCATGCCATTCTGGACGAGTATAATGACTTCATTCTTCATTGATGACATCTTGATATATTCAAAAAATCAGGAAGATCACCTGAAACACATTAAAATATCACTACAAGAATTAGATTCAGCAGGATTAAAGATAAATTTAGAAAAGTCAAAATTTTGTCAGGAACAGGTAACATTTTTGGGATACATATTAGATTCACAAGGAATTAGTATGGATGAAGAAAGAATACAAGTAATCAAAGAATACAAAAGACCATCAAATTTAAAAACATTGAGAGGATTTCTAGGAATAATTAACTATTTTAAAAAGCTTATGCCAGACATTTCAGAAAAAACATTACCATTAGTAGCTCTCTCGAAAAAACAAAAGAAATGGATATGGGGAATAGAACAAGAAAAGTCATTCAATTTAATCAAAGAACAGTTTGCAAACAATTTAAAAATTTACCATCCACATTATTCATTACCATTCATACTTAGGACAGATGCAACTATAAGCAAATTACGCTATAAGGTAGACACGATTAAATTTCCACAAAATTTGTGGAAATTTAATCGTGTCTACCTTATAGCGTAATAACTATGGATTTCCATCAAGTGAAGGCCACCTCAGTCCAAAAAAAAAAAAATATATAAGCAAATTAGCAGGAGTACTTTTGCAAGTCCAAGAAGGAAATGAAGTACCCATATGTTTTGTATCTAGAGTAACCAAGTCTTATGAGCAACATTACAGTATAACAGAATTGGAATTTGCTAGTATAATTTTCTGTGTTTCAAAATTAAGATTTTTCTTATTAGGATCAAAGTTTATAATAGAAACAGACCATATGTCATTATTAAATGTGATGAATAATACGTTGTTGAACAACAGAATACATAGAGGAGCATTGTTATTGCAGGAGTATGATTTTGAAATAAGATATATAAAAGGAAGAGATAACATAATAGCAGATGCATTAACAAGATCAGATGGAATTGTTAAAAAAGATAGAAGTCTACAAATAGGAGTAAATATTTTCAAAGAAAACGAAGGAATGTATTCATTATCACAAATCATAACTGATCAACTAAATTTAGGGAGTAAAGAAACAAAAAGGTGTAAGAATGAGAATAATGTATGGATAAAAGAAATCAACAGTAAAGAATCATATGTAATAACAAACAATTTGGCTAAAAATATTTCAAAAGATTTACACATAAATAATGGACATCCAGGCATGAGAAAAACATGGTTACTTTTCAGAGAGAATTATTATAGTAGAAAGGATATTAAAATTATCAAGCAAATTGTTAATACTTGTGAAATTTGTCAATTACATAAACGGAAATTTTTTTCAAATTCTAATATTCCAAAGAACATTATAACGACACAAAAACTTGAATGTATTGCAATGGACTTTATTAGTGAATTAATAATAACAGAAAGGAAACAACAGGCATATTTTAGTAATAGTAGACTTATTTACAAAATATGTAAGGCTGTAC
Organism: Zygogramma bicolorata; assembly: GCA_032362365.1. Taxonomy (NCBI): domain Eukaryota; kingdom Metazoa; phylum Arthropoda; class Insecta; order Coleoptera; family Chrysomelidae; genus Zygogramma; species Zygogramma bicolorata. The sequence continues at coordinate 66,822 of JAVJAQ010003093.1, forward strand.
CCATGTGCAAGGACTCACGTAAAGACAATACAAATACATTTTTTACAAGACTATATAAATAATGTAGGAAAACCAGACAGATGCATACTTGACAACGCAACGTACTTTAATAATGACACATTTAAAAGACACTGTACAAGACTAAACATTAGACTTACCTTCACTAGCATTAGACATCCAGAAACGAACCCAACTGAACGATACATCCAAGAGGTTGTGAAATTCTTGAGGATACTGACGACAAACAACCACAGCGAATGGGACAATCACATACCACAAGTGGAAAACTTCCTCAATCAACTGCCACATACCGTTACTGAAAGGACTCCATACTCACTAATGACAGAACGACAACCACTGCGACATTGGCTACAAGAACAGAACGAACAATTAAATGACATACTAGCACAAGTCAGGAAAAATATAGAAAAAAGTGGGAAGAAATATATAAAACATGCAGAAAAGAAACAAAGACATAAAATCGTGGTCTCGGTAGTGTAGTGGTTAGCATATCTGCCTGTCAAGCGGAAGGCCGGGGTTCGAATCCTCGCCGGGCCACCGTGCTGGGTAATCGCACGTTAAAAGGTAAGGCCTCGTTGATCCATTGCTCGCACAAGTTTCGACTTCTGAGGGTTGGCGTTCGTCAGCTGGTTAACGAAAACGAACAATTTTAGAACAACAACAACAACAATATTTGAAAAAGGTCAATTAGTTTCAATAAGAGCCAATAGAGTAACCAATTTAAAGCAAGGCATATGTGCTGAGTTACTACCAATATTTGAAGGTCCCTATGTTATTGACAGCCAAAACAATATAAATAGTTATAGATTAAAATATATAAATGAGGATAGAATAAGGGGAATATTTAATATCAATGATATTTACCTTTTCAAGACAAGTGACACCGAGTAAAAGCTAAGGAAGTATGAGATATGATTTTATCCCATTACGAGGAAAAATCCTATCTAATACTTGAGGTATTGTTATGATATCAAAGATACCCAAATGAAAAGCATCAATCTTTGTGTACATCGGGTGAGTTTATTCAGAGGAGACTTCTGTACATGGTGAATAGTTTGAGAAACCATCAATTGACATAACAACTGTCACTGCCAAAATAGTAAACTTTGAACATTAATTGCAAATAATAGATAATAAACAAGTAAATGGAAAGTTAGTCAAACCCTTCATAAAAATATAGAGAATCTCCTGAATACTTTTTCAAAAATAAAATGGATTTATTTTGTAAGATATCAATATCAACAAAATTATGTCATAGAGATTATGATTCAACTTTTTAGTGACACCAACTGATGCTTCCTTAAAATAAACCATGAAAACTAAAAGGAATGATTAAAAGATGATAACTGAACAGATTTAGAATGAATAAGCTTTCGTTTAATAGTATTTAAGTGTGTGTAAATAGTAGAATAGCTTTAGAAATAAGTAACAAACATTGAAAATAAGTAGAATGAAGTATTGTTGCTAAGGAAACGACACATTCAATTGTTGATTTGTCAACAAGGACTCAGAATCCAAGCCGCAAAGCATGAGCACGCACAAATTTTCTCTGATAGTTATTTAAAGACATTCATACCTTGAAAAGACTAGTAAAGTCCCAAGTGCTTTGTATCCGTATAGTGATCCACCGTGAGTGAGTTTGTGACAATTTTCCCCAACCAAAACGTCCCAGGGAAAATTCCTCAGCCAGTTCCAGAAAGCAGACCTCCATCACGACATCATCGAGATTCTCTGCGGGCCGTGAAGGCTTGTGAAATCAGAACCAGTCGAAGCAGCGATAAAAACCCAGCTGGTAAACACTTTTAACTATATCGTTGCAACGCATATATCCCCTGTGCATATATATTCATTCCCTGAGCTCATAGACTTATTTTCCACCGCTATTTTATTCAAGTTGGACAATTTTAATTTAGTAAACAAATCTAGAGTGTGTTGACATTCTTTCACAAACTGAAGTATGACGTACCGTGACGTCAACGACAAATGACATTTAAAGTATTCCATAAGTTAAGAATTTTCATAGGTTAAACTAGCGTAGAATCAAACGCAATCCTATAAATGTCATAACCACAGAACTATGATACAGACTCAAGTTCTGTAATGTATGTATTCATTGTAAACATTACGATTATTTAGGTTAGTGTGTTCGGATATTACATTTCATCATTCCAATCGACATGGTCATATGTTTATTGATAATTTCATGCCTATTTCATTAAAATTTGTTGAAATTCTCTCTCGTGTCTCCCTTCAATGAGTTTTACTTATGATTTACGATCTACTTGACAACATCTTAGAAGTCCTTCCTGAATGAATCCCCCCGGGATAACAAAGAAATGCAAGACCTTGGGAAGGTAAGGTATACACTTTGAAAAGAGTCTAACAATATCTACAAAAACAAACCCTGAGATTTTCTATTTGTATAAAACCCTGAGAACTTTACTTTTACAAACAAAATTTATTACAATTGACAGCCCATTTGGCTCATTCTATACACTAAATAAACAATTTTATATCAAATTGACAGTCCAACGTGAGGCGATAATAAAAATCTTATAACAATATATATATATATATATATATATATATATATATATATATATATATATATGCGAAATTGGTATTCTGGGAGTTTATCCGTTGATTTGTCGGTATTGACTTTCGACGTTTCGCCAACATCTCAGTTGGCATTTTCAAGAATGTTACTGCTCCTACTTGGTGCAAGCAACTATATATATATACATATATATGATGCCAGGGATGTCCATGCTTGTGTTGTCGGCTTCCCCGAGCCTAAGTGCCGCACAGGAACCTGCACGTAGAAGTCAGCCATCCCCCACCGTCGCCCGGAACCACTATCGAAAGGAATCATCCAGCTCCGTCATCCCCGATAGGACCCCTATCTCCAACAGAAGGTCCCTACACCCCGACTCCTCCAGGAGGGAGTCCAAACACTTTTGAGAGCGACGTGCCGCCCTCAACCCCGCCTAGGAGACATCAGAATCATCAAATGTTATACTCTAATACAGGAGTATGACTAGGAGACAGATGCCTAGGAGATCCAGATAAATAAAAGACAATTATAGTATTAAGGTGGTATATAGTCTGTTTTTTTATGTATTGTAAGTATTTGTATCTCAATTAATCAATTTATTCAAGTTTTCACTATTATGTCTATATATCCAAACATTTATATATATTGTTCGTTTCCGTTAACCAGCTGACGAACGTCAACCCTCAGAAGTCGAAACTTGTGCGAGCAATGGATCAACGAGGCCTTACCTTTCAACGTGCGATTACCCAGCACGGTGGCCCGGCGGGGATTCGAATCCCGGTCTTCCGCTTGAAAGGCGAATATGCTAACCACTACACTACCGAGAACCACATATTATACGAATAAACCCAGGCCGAGCCAACAGAAACAATTGAATCTTAAAATATTACTCTCGAAATATCTATTAAAAGGCCAAAGTAACAAGTTTTATAAGAGAATTAGGGAAAACTTTCAAAAAGAACAGAAAGATAAACACAAAAGCATGGCTATTCAAATCATCATAAGCAAGAATTTGTAAAATCAAATCTAAAAGCGTGGACTATCGAGGAAATCATAAACCAGCAGGTAGTCGTAAAATTTTATTGCAGTAATAACAACCCTGCCATGTAAACAAATGTGTTAGTCTCGATGACTAGGCCAAGAGTCAATAACCTTGACAAGCAACAGACGAATCTGAGTTCCGTATTCATAACTACCCATTTCAAAGGAAATTGATATGCATTACAGGTAAATCAATTATTATTCCTAACGAGTGAGGATTGTTCTGACCCCATTTATTCGAATACAGAAAGAGAGTATTATTAAAAAAGTTTAACAAACTATAAAGTATTTCAAGTGGTCTAGCAAACAAATATAAACGAAAATTTGGAAATAAGATAGTTCCTCGATGATTAATGCTCAATACATTCATATTGTTTTCAATTAATTATGTCGACTTCAGGCAAGTTTTGGAACCTAGAACAATGGGAGGCCCCCAATGGGTACCAACACGAGGCATTTACCTCAGCAGGCACGTGCGTCGACTCAGCTAGGATAGAATCTATAAAACCAGAGCCAAGCCGTCGCCATCATCTTTTACTACTTTGAAGTCGTACAGTGCATATGTATATTCATTGTCATAGAAGTTCCTTCAAAATAAATTATTTTTGAAAAGTCACCCTCACGAAAAGAACTTATATCTGGCGCAGTCGGTAGGATCAACGCCTGACGGTGTAAACAACAAAAATCGTGTTTGTACCGGTCTGTATCAACAGTTTACGGGTGAAAACGAGGAAACGTGACCGAAGAAAATAATTTGGAGCACCGGAACCTGAGGACAGCATCGCCGACAGTTCCACAACGTTGAAACAGAGGCCAAAAATCGCCAAAGTTCCAGAACCCTAGTAAAGGACAAAATTCGCCGAAGCCAGCCTAGCATAGGGAGTCCAAAGACAAGAGACAGCATTGCCCAACTCCCACTGGCACGTAGATTAAGAAGAAACCAAGAGAAAACAATAAAACAAGAAAAAATCCAAACAACCAACAACTAGAATAGGAAGCAACTAGATTAAACAGAAACCGGGGAATGAAAAGTCTACTACTAGTACTGTGAGTCAAACATTGCTCATCCATTACCATTTCCACGAATCGATTTCCATACCTATAATTGTATTTTTTTTCTCTCCACCTTATACTGTAAAGTGAAACACCTGTATATAATTTCATTTCCACTTTTTACTGTAAAGTGAACAACTGTATATAATTTCATTTCCACTTTATACTGTGAAGTGAAACATTTTTCAAATACAAACTTTGACAACAATTTAATGACCGATTCTGACATTGAAAATCTAGTTGAATTATTCGAAAATAATTTGAATTTGGCAATGGCAGTCGCACGTCCAGTCAATTATCAACTATTGAGACTATATGTAGATGTTATTCCAAATTTCCAAGGAAATCCTAATACGTTAGGAGTATTCCTAGACAGTTGTGAAAAAGTGATTGGCGTATTTTCTGATCCGAACAATCCTGATATTAATACTTCTATTTTGAGAGCTATCATTGAAAAATTAACAGGTAGAGCTTCAAGTTTAATTGGTTCACGAATCGAACTGAGAAACTGGTATGGAATAAAATCCGCTGTTAAATTGAGTTTTGGTTATCAAAGAAACATTGATTGTCTAGTACAAGATTTACTTGCATTACATCCTTTCAAAAATGGAGCACCCTATAATTTTGGCATGCGTTGTCAAGATGCCAGAAGCCCAATAATTTCAAAATTGAATTTTGACTAGTCATCGGAGATGAGTAAGCCTCTGAAGAAGCTGGCCACTCGCGCTAGCGAAACGTCAGGAAGAAATATCAAAGAACGACGGCCTTCAAGCCCGAAGAGAAGTAGTTATACTTAAAGCCTTGACAGTTTAGAAAGAGCCATGTCACTTGTGATTGAAGAAGAAAATTTTCTTTACAGCCAACAATTACCCCAATTAGTTCGAAACAAAACATACAAAGAGGTTTCGCACCGATTCGAATGCCTTATTCACCACAAATCATGCCTTCAATACCGAAACCAAATTTTCAACAATATTCTCAAAATCAATTCAGTAGACCACAATTTCAAAACAATTTTCAAAGATCACAATTTCAAAATAATTTTCAACGACCTTTACTAAATAATTTCCAGAGACTTATACAAAATAATTTCCAGAAGCCTATAGTACCTCAAAACCAGCAACAAACGTTTAAACCAACTAATTTTCCGACTCAAAAAAAAACTCATTTTCAACATCAAATGAATAGAAATCCAACTCGAAATAATCAATATAAATCAGAACCAATGGATACATCATCTGGCAATACTAGAATTCAACAGAGAAAAACATTTACTTCAACTGAATTATTCCAACAAGATATAAACCATTTCGAAAATCCATACGAATATCAAAATGATTATACTGATGATAATAATTATCATCCAGATCTCAATGAACTTGGAACGGATCAAGAAAACAATGACTATTATTCTCCATATGAATACGGAACGAACAATGAACAATGCGAATATGATATCAATGCAGGCGAATATCAGTCTCCACGCGACGATAATTATGCTGACAATAGTTTACAGGGAGTACCAGAAGTCTTATGAATCCAGAGTTAGCTTATAAATTTTACAAAACTAATATTCTTAATGAAGATTTCAATATACAAACAGTACACGGAATTAGTTGTAATAATGAGGTGATAAATATACCAGTTTTCAGAATGTTTAGAGTAAATGGAACTCATAAATTTTATTTTTTTAAATTTAATGAAAAATACGACGGATTTATAGGTATTGACTTGCTAAAACAACTCAATGCCTCAGTTAACGTTCATACGAAATTAATAACGACACCTTTTGTCAAAATTCCAATAATTTATGAACCTGAAAATATAACTAAATTAAAAAACAACTTGAAAATCAATAACTACTCTATAACAATACCACCAAGGACAACAAAAGTAGTTCAATTACCAATAAAACTAGAAAAAGGCACAGGATATATCGATCATATAAACTTTGAACTACAAGTAGAAACCCCTCGTGCAGTTGTGAATGTGAACAACTTTGCAGCTATCACTACTATGACCAACTCAAGTACTAAACGGCAAACGACAACTTTCACAGAACCATCAGATATTGGAGTTTTGAACATAAATAAACTTAGTTTCATTGAAAAAATGGAAACAGATGAAGAGTTGAATAAATATGAGGATAATCTTTTGAAAGCTAATTTGGAAAATATTCGTTTACAACACTGTAATATTGGAGAAAAAGAAGCAATTAGGAAACTTTGTCTAGAATATCGAGACATATTCTATTCCGAAAAAATACGTTTTTCTTTTACTAATGGAATTCGACATAAAATCAAATTGACTGATGAAACTCTAATTTTCACAAAAACTTATAGATACCCATAATTTCATGAAAAGAAAGTTAGGAGTCGAATTGAAAAAATGTTAGATCAAGGAATCATTCAACATTCAGTTTCACCTTGGTCAAGCTCTATTTGGATTGTACCAAAGAAATTTGACGCCTCAGGTTAAATAAAATGAAAATCAGTGATTGACTATAGAAAATTGAATGAGAAAACGGTTGATGATTAATATCCCCTACCTAATATAACAGATGTTCTTGATAAATTAAAAAGGAGTCAATATTTCACTATACTTGATCTAGCCAACGGTTTTCATCAAATAGAAATGGACCCAAATGACATACAAAAAACTGCTTTTTCTACTGAAAACGGTCATTACGAACTCAAGAGAATGCCATTCGGATTGAAGAACAGTCCAAGCACATTTCAGAGAGTGATGGATAATATATTACGAGGATTGCAAAATGAAACTTGCCTTGTTCACCTTGATGACATAGTGATTTTCAGCACATCTCTCCAAGAACATATACAGAGACTGAAAACAAAATTTGAGAAACTAAGACAAGCTCATTTCAAAGTTCAATTGGATAAATCAGAATTTTTGAGAAAAGAAATTAATTATTCAGGACATGTGATCACACCTTCAGGAGTTAAACCAAATTCAGATAAGATATTTGCTATCAAGAACTTTCCATCACCGAAATTATCAAAAGAAATAAAAAGTTCCTTAGGACTTGTAGGTTACTACAGAAAATGTATCAAAGATATTGCAAAAATAACAAAACCTATGACTAAATGTCTCAGAAAAGAAGCAGAAATAATTCATGATCAAAATTTTGTAACAACTTTTAATCATTGTAAACATCTTTCGATAAATGCACCAATTTTAGAATATCCTGATTTTTCAAAAACGCATCAAAAGTTGCCTTAGAAGCAAGCAGTTCTTTCGCAAGGAACGATTGGATCTGATAAACCAATTGCATTTTCCTCACGAACGTTAAATGAAACCGAACAGAAATATAGCACTATTGAAAAAGAATTGCTTGTATTGTTTGGGCTATTGAGTACTTTACACCCTATTCAACAACCATCAACTTCAACAGACTTACCAAGTTCGAAAACTAAAAAGAAATAAAGATTTTATCTGATATATGAATGAAACCACCAAACGAACCAAATGAACCACAATCTGATACATCTACCCAGCACTCCTCTCAAAATGAAACCACAAATGATAGAAAGAAAATTTTAGACGCAATTATGATTGATAAAGTTGATCAAATTTTAGTTTTTCCACAACCTTATCATAGACTGAAAATAAATCAGGAGAATTATCGACATCATAAAATAATAACGGTAGAACTTCCAGAAACAAATAGTGAAGACCCATTTATTCAATTTGTGAGAGATCATACTACAGCAGATAAAACATATTGTATGTATTTCCATACAGATCGACTATATAAAACTTTTAACAATGTATATAGACACCAATTTTTAGACAGAGGACCTAATTCATCAGATGTAAAAGAGTAAATACAGTATCTGACAAAGACGAACAAATTATTATTATGAGACACCATCATGAAAGCAAAACAAATCATAGAGGAATTTCTGAAACTTCCGAAAGAATTAAACGTAACTACTACTAGATAGATATAACAAAATCTCTAACGGAATATATAAATTCATGCGAAATTTGTCAAAGAACAAAGTATGCAAGGAAAAAACCATATAATCCTTTGATGCATACAGAAACAGCTTCAGAACCATTTCAAATTTTACACATCGATCGATGATAACAAAATATATTTAACATTGGTCGATTCTTTCACAAAATTCGCTCAAGCTCACCAAATTCAAGGAAAAACAGCTATTCATATTAGTAATGCTCTAATTGAATATTTTTCATATTTTGGAATACCAGGAAAATTAATTATTGATAATGGAACCGAGTTCAATAATGAGACAGTTTAAGAAATATTATATCTACATAAAGTAAAAATTCATTTCACAACACCTGCTCATCATGAATTGAATAGCATCGCAGAAAGATTTCATTCAACTATAATTGAACATTTGAGAATTGTACAAGAAACTCAAACAGAAGAAACCGATTATTCAATGGACTATGCTATTATTGAATATAATAATTCAATTCATAGTACAACAAATTTCACCCCATTCGAACTTACTCTCGGACATACAAACTCTAGAAATCCAGCAGAGATATTTTAACCACCTGCTTTTTATACGGATTATGCTGAAAACCATGAGAAAAAATTGCAACACGTTTATGAAAACGTGAGAGAGAAAAAAAGGGTATAAAAATGAGAAACTAATAACTAAACATAATACCGAAGGAGACGAAAGTAATGAATTTCATTCAGGACAAACAGTCTTCAAAGAAAATCCCCAAGGACGCAATAAAAAACATACTGAATTTTTAGGACCTTTTGAAATAACAGAACTTTCAGAACGAAATCGATTAGAAATAGCAAGTGAACAAAACAAAAATAAAAAGGAAATAATTCATATAAAAGAATTAAAAAAACCTACTCTTGTTACAGGTCCTTTCTCATCGCAAATGGCGAATTGAAAAATCCAAAGTTCCACGCTATGTCCAAAAATCCAGGTTTACTACCCCTTAAACTTGGTAATGCTCAAAATAAAGTACCGTATTGGTCATTCATACAAATATTCGACGTAACAAAGGTAATTGAAGAATTTACATTAATTCAAAATGAGTTCCACAAATTAGGAAAATCAATAGAAAATAATACTTCAAAACATCCATCAAACCTTTCAGAATGGAATATTATAATTCATATCATCTAGCACTTGTTCTCGAAAATAAGATTATTATTCAAATAAATCAATTAAATCCCACTTACAATCGAAGAACGAAACGTGGTTCAATAAATGGCTAGGATCAACAATTAAAGCTATTAGTGGCAATCTAGATCAAAATGACGCTGAAAGATATGACAATGCAATTAACTTTCAGACAATCAACAAAAACTGAAAACTATTCTAAGCGAACAAATCACACTTCTTCAAAAATCCATTGATACTTTCAATAAAAGTACTGAAACTCTCACTTTGAATCAGAATACCTTGAAAAATAGAATTTCTGAAATAGAAAATGTTTTGAAGAAAATCGATTCAGAAAATATCGAAAATTATCATTTTTTCTCAATACACACAATAATCTATCAAATAATTGTTGCTTTTCAGACGATTTCAGACAAACTTTCGAATATAGAAATCGCTATAACCTTTACCAAACTGAACATTTTTCATAACTCAATGGTTGAACCGAATGAGCTACTGAAAGAGATGAAATCAATTAATCGTCACTTGACAAACAATAAATTGCCTTTCGAGCCTAAGATCGAAAACATTCTCATTTTTGAAAAAATAATGGGAATCAAAAGTTTCAGTAAAAGTAACCAAATCATTTTTACAATTGAAGTACCAATAGTGGAGAGGAAAAATTACAATTATTACCATTCCGAGATGTTCGTTCGCAGTGAGTAGACGCATTTGTGTGGCTCCGCTTTATTGCTTTCTAAAACTAGTTGAGAACAACCGATTTTCCTAGATTTTAATACACGAGGAAAGTGAATCTGGGGAGTTTCTGCCGTTTCAAGTTGAATAACAACAGAGTCATACTATCAAAGTCTAACACGATTGATAATTGAAATCGAGATTGGCAATATATCCATTCTGCAGCAAAAACAATGGGATTCACTGAACGGCAAAAGAGTGAGTTGAAGAATTTGACCAAAGAAATCACGAAAGAAATTTTAACTGAATTTGTGAGTGATAACGCTTTCCTGGATGCTATCGCGAAAAAGGTTGCTGAAAAAGTAAATATTCTCACAGCGAAAGTAGCTACTTTGGAAACGAAAATTTCCGATATTCAAGGGGAATATGGAGAATTAGGCAGGAAAGTCGAAGAACAGAAATTGAGGATGGATCAGTTACGTCTTTATGGTGTTTCGGAAGTTGACAGCGAGAATTTGAAAGCAAGTCTTGAAAATATATTTTCTAACAAATTATCAATAAGCGATCCAAATATACAACAATGTTATCGAGTTGGAAAACGACAGGAAAACTCCAAACCCAGGTCTATTATTATAAAGTTTGGGAGCGTTCAGCATAGGAATGTAGTATTTGCCGCTAAAAGACAATTCAAGGGGAGTAGTATGGTGCCAGCCGAGGACCTTATTAAAGGTAGATTTGAATTGTTACCTTCGCCAAAGAAAAGCTTGGATGGGACAAGGTGTGGACAAATGACGGAGAATCATTCACTATGGCTAACGGGAAGAAAATTCTCATGAAAACGGAAAAAGATGTTTTGAACTTATGCAAATAGCCGGGTACACACAAAATGTATTATAAAAACACCTTTGTTTTAGATTAAGTATTATTTTCTCTTCTTATAATAAAATATAATTTGAGATATTACAGGTGGAACAATGAGAGAGCTGACTGTAGCATTTTTGAATATTAGGTCTCTGCTTCGTCATTTTGCTACCATCACATCGCTTTTATTACGGGAAAAATTTGATATTATGGGAGTGTCCGAAACGTGGTTGGCAGATAATATCAATAGTAAAATGTTGGATAAAAAAGGCTATACATTCATTCGTAAAGACAGATCTTCGAGAGGAGGAGGCGTGGGTATGTATTATAACGATCTCTACGATTTATTGAATTATTACTAATTACTTAAATCGTTATAAGGGCTTTTCTTTGGGACCGACGCTCAAAATCCCTGCATGCTCTCGGCTACGCTCGAAGTGGAGATGGTCGTGGGTGAATTACAGGTGAGCGTTGAGGTGACTCAAGGCCGATTTCACCTTACCTGTACAGAAAATGGGCACCACCTAGTTTTGCACCACAGCAGGTTCAATGTTAGCTTCTTCCTACAACCTAGGAAATCGGAAAAAGAAAAAGCCAATACCCAATATAATCGCGTATATTCAAAACATAATTTCTCATATCGTATCTTTTGCTTTAATTACCCGCTCTACAAAATGCAATAACCAACCAATCCATAAAAATTCGCCATTTTCACCTCTATTTTATATTTGGAATATTAAAACATACCTAAGATATCAAACGACATATCTCAGATCCAAAAAAAGTTACGAAGTAGTAGCTGAACGACCTACAGATTTTTTGAATCAATTAAAACTTTAGAGCTGATTATCTCAGTTCGTTACTATTGAGGGTTGGTAGCTTTCTGCATAACGCCGTCCAATTGTGATATAAAAAAAATAGGTCCGGTAGTGTGACTAATGCTCGAGGACTATGGTATTCTAAGTGGATAATTGAGATAGGCAGATGATTTTTCACTACATGCGAGGATAAATTACCTTAGGGAATTATACCGTACGGAAAGTTCGTCAGAATAAAACTACTAAAACTACTAAATTATTACCTTTTTCAAAAATAGGGCGCTTACTTAGTATGTTGTTGGCTTTCCGCAGATATCTTACAAAAAATGAATAACCCTGTATGTTCTGTTCTTTAGAGTCCTAGGTACGACTTCACGTCGAATTGTTACGGGAATATGATTCACAGATAAAAGAGTACTGATATATCACTACGACTAAGTTACTTGAATGTATAGGTGGATACGGACTTCGTGTTCACCCTACGAACGTTGACATGCGACTCCCCAACGGTGTTCAGGTACAGGAACTATGGATTTGGATTTCCTACTCAGTCTACGGCGGTGGAAACTCGATTATACAACCAGGTATCCTCTCACAAAATCTCCACTTTCCGCGAAATCACGGCTTTCTCACACGTACAAAAACCTATCCACAGGATTTTGGCTTTCCGGAAAGAATACAGTTACTCCAGACGAAACTTGGCCTCTCGTAAGAACCCTATGAGACAAGAATCGGTGTTACAATCACGGATTTTGTTTGTAATAAAAAAATCCCTATCACCCCCAGTCCTAAGCGAATTTACGACTTTCATTATGGAAAAACAATACAGAGCAAACATGATCGATCTGAGAGAAATCACTGAATGTACTGATGCGATAAATCACTTAAATATTGAATAATAGGACGAGTATCGTCCTGGACATGCAAAATCAAAATGACGGGCTTGACGAATGTCAGTCTCAGAAAAATCATTCATCAAAACCACGCTATAGAATATAAACTCATTTACCTTATTAATAAGGGTTCCACCCAAACTACAAACAATCTTCGGACAGCAGAGACGTTTTAGGTGGTGATGATCCCCTCAAACGGGTCTGGGTGAGCAGTTCTCCAAAAACCAACTTTGAACTCGTTTTCCAAAATAACGACGCTCCTAAGTCCACAACGCTTCACTCCAATCTACCACGCAGCAATAAACTAAGATAATCCCAACACAGGATGGCACGACAGCCAATAGATATCTTTCGATTTGTTTTCTCGCTTAAACGGCTAACAGCCTTCACCAGACGTCTTGCTTGTCTTCTCGAATGTTCCCCAACCGACTAGCCTGAACGGGAATCCCCACTTCTCAAATTTTATTTTTGACACTTGGAAATCCGTACAGTGTCTCCAACACGCTGATTCCAAAATAACTACCGAACAAACCCTCATATACTAAACATTCAATTACACGAAACAAATACACCGACATTTCGCTAGTGATCAGCGATACTCGATAGTTCGATGAAATGAAACGACCAATTGGCCGTGATAAACAGAAAGATAGCCTACTTGCCCAGACTGATAAAACGAAATTCACCAAGGTGGATAAAATTTTTGACAGGAATGCTTGGGGTTGAGCGGGGCATGCCTGAAATTTGCATAAAATTGCTAACGACAATTCGACTCGTTACAACACCCCCCTAACTTGAAGAAAATTTACCCCAGTAAATTTTCACCGGCGCTAGCCGACTTGAGATCCTTTACACTCCATACACCTTTATCTCTGCCTCCTTCATCCACCAGACTATACATCCAGGGAGATACTTTGCGTTTTATCTTGAACGGCCCTACCCATCGCGGAGCTAACTTCTTGGAAAAATAATTCGTTGCATCCGAAAGTTCGAAATTTCTTCGAAAAACTAATTGGTGGGGGAGGAATTCTTCATGACGACGACGTAGGTTGTACTTCCTCTCGGTGTTCTGAGAAGCTTTGTCCAACCGCTTCCTCACATCCTCGAATACGCCTTCCAACAACTTTGCTCTCTTTTCCACAGTCTCGGCTGGTTGGTCTCTATCCTCGAGATTTTTCAGTACCTCTTTGCGAGTATATTCCTGTCCATCGGTAACCATATTTCTACCAAAATTAATGAAGTACGGGTTCTGTTTAATAGTCTCATGGTAAGCCGTTCTAGTAGCGCAAGCCAGTTTCGCCAAATTCTCATCCCATTTCCGGTGGTTGTCGGAGACATAGGTCGCCACCATGGTCTTCAGCGTTCTGTTATATCGCTCGGATGGATTAGCCTGAGGATGGTATTATAAAGCATTATATAGAACCTGTACTCCATAATCCTTCATCAATTTGGAAAAGGTGCTAGAAACGAACTGTTTACCATTATCACAAAGCAGTGTTCTTGGCACTCCGAACATAAGGAAAACTTCCTATTCAATTACCTTCGCCACATGAGGAGCTTTAGAAGACCTAAGGGGAACGACCAGCGGAAATTTACTGGAAGTGTCTAAGACAACCAAAATGATACGATAGCCTCTGTTCGATCGGGAAAAAGGTACCATCAAATCGGTAGCAATGATTTCCCAAGGCTGTGAAGCGCGGGGTTGAGCTGCCATAAACCCTTTGGGGGGTCCTTGTTCCACCTTATGGGCAGCACAGGGGATACAATTCCGAACATATGGGGAAACCTCCGACTTCATCTTTGGCCAGAAGTACTTTTCACTTATCCTCTTAAATGTCTTCAGCACACCCATGTGACCTGCCAAAGGATTATCGTGAAATTTTTCCAACAGTTTCCTACGGTCGCTTTTCGGAACGACTTCTTTCCACCTCTCTTCCTCTTCGCCTAAGAAACCACTTTTCAAGCTCACATGCTTAAATAGTCTGCCATCAACAAATCGCCATTGTAAGAACTTTAATGGTGTGGAGATAATGCCTTTACAAATCGCATCATACCAACGATCATTACTTTGGATTGGGACAGTTTCGATAGTATCTAAAACTGGAACTGATCTAGACAATAGATCGGGGACAACGTGATCTTTGCCTTTTCGATGAATGATTTTAAAATCGAATTGTTGCAACCTCACCGACCAACGTGCAAGCCTACCGGTAGGATCCTTGAGATTTTAAAGCCAGACCAATGGAGCGTGGTCGGTTACTACCGTAAAAGGTATTCCCTCCAAATATGGACGTAGCTTCTCGATGGACCAGAGTACAGCTAAACATTCCCGTTCCGTTGTCGAATAATTCCGTTCCTGATGACTCAATGACCTACTTAAATAACTTATGATTCTGTCACCTTCAGGAGTACTCTGCAACAGTACAGCGCCCATTCCAAACCCACTACTATCACACTGAACCACAAATGGTAAGTTAAAATCAGGGCAATTCAGCACAGGTGCTGACACAAGACATTCTTTGATCTTTCTAAAAGAATCTTCACGCTCAGGTGTCCACAAAAACTTGCTACCTTTCCTCATCAAGGAGGTAATCGGTGAAATCAACGACGCAAAGTCTGGTAAGAATCTACGATACCAAGAGAAGGTTCCAATTATACTTCGTACCTCTTTCACATTCTTCGGAGACGGGATATTCAACATAGCCTTCACCTTATCAGAGTCGACATGCAAACCATTTCTGTCGACTACATGGCCTAAGTACTTCAATTCTGGTATACAGAATTGACATTTGTCCCAACTAACAGTCAGATTAGCTTCCCTCGAACGTCTAAATACTTCTTCTAGAATTCTCAGATGTTCGTCGAAAGAGTCAGCGATCACCACTATATCGTCCAGATAAGTGAAGACATTCGGTTCAAGCTCCGGGCCTAGAACACGGTCAATAAGCCGTTGCCACTTTACTGGGCTGTTATGTAGTTCAAACGGAAGTCTACCGAACTGGAAGAGTCCTCTACCAGGTACTGTGAAAGCAGTGAAAGGTCGGGATGACTCAGCCACAGGAACTTGCCAATACGCAGACTCAATGTCCCAAGTTGAATGAGCGTTCTTCAATTTATCCAATACACTTGAGACATAAGGAAGAGGATAACTGTCCCTTTCTGTTACTGCGTTCAACTTTCGAAAATCAACACAAAACCTGAAAGAATTGTCTTTCTTCCTGACCATCAGGATCGGCGAAGACCAAGGACTACTGGACCGTTCTATAACTCCTAACGACAACATCTCGTCCAGTTCCTTATCAATATGGGCTTGCATTATTGGCGACACCGGGTGATATCTCTGTTTGATGGGGGCGGCCTTGCAGTTGATAACGTGTTCGGCGACGGTCGTACATCCCAAAGACGAACCCATGAGTTCCCTATTCCTAGTGATTACAGCTTCTAGCTGAACCTTCTGCGTATCAGACAACAGTCTGACTCTGAAGTTGATCCACAGTTCCAACCGTTGCGGGCAACTCGGAAAAATGCCGTTCATCGTGTCTCAAATCTGGGACAATTCCCATGACTCTCCGAAAATCTGCACCTAAGATAAGCATATGAGCTACTCCAGGAACAACCAAGACAGATAAAACTCTCAAACGATCTCTAACAAGGAATGGTACCATACATTCTCCTGATACTTCACAAGTTTGACCACTGGCGACACGACAAACAGACTTCTTCGAAGTATCCAACGATAAACCTTAATTCTCAAGTAGCTTGGCGCCACTACTACCAAAAATAGTTCGAGATGCACCTGAATCCAACAATCCTAACACTTCCGTACCTAAAATTCTAACCTTCAAATAGGGTTTTTCATCGTTCACTGCATGGTCTAAGATAAAATCAAGTACCGATTGAACTTTGGTCGAAGACTCTACAGCAACACTATTTCGACCACTTAAGTGCGTTGTCTGCCGTTTCCCTGGTTATTACAATTAGGGCAATTCCTAGTTGTAACCTTCCATATTACACTTGAAACATCGAATCTTCTTGGGAGTCAAACAACCAATCGCCTTGTGACCTGGCTGCTCACATCGATAACAAAGTAAGTCCTTCTTTGAGTTAACAATACCGGAGGGGTGGTCTCTCGAATTTGACTGACCTGAATTCCTATTGTTCGAATTACACTGCCAGGAATTATCTGGCTTTTCGGAAGATGAAGTAGATGCCACAACGCTCCTATTTTCAACGCAATCTGTCTGAATATATGCCAAGTCCTTTTCCAGAACATTCCCTCTCCTAGCATTGGGTTCTACATAAGTCCGAATACTATCGCGTCTCTCTTCCATACTCTCTTCATTCTCAGCAATCGGGCATCTCAGTCGGTTAAAATAACTATTCATGATGGCTAAATGAACTCCGATCGATTCTGAAGGATGTTGGGTTCTATGTCGAAGTTCCTCAAACAGTGCTTCACCATGATGGGCCGACAAGTATTCCCTTCTGAATTCTTCTACCATTTCACGCCAACTAGCAACCCTAACACGAACATCCTTATAGAATTGATAAGCCTTGTCAGAAAATAAATCGATACCGGACTCCAATAAAACATCTTCTGGGACATGACGAGCTAACCTAAGTTCTTCAATCATCTCAAAGAATGCGGAGACAGATATAGATCTAGGTGAACCGGTGAATTTATCAATACCCCACTTATATGGTCGTATCATTTGTGACGAATACACAGCTGCCGCAGTAGTGTTGGCTGAACCCATTTGAACCGGGGACGACGTATGCACCTGACCTAAGCCTGATTGAAAGGTTTGGTTCAAACCAGAGAGAATCGTTAAAGCTGGTGGTATTGAATCTACGGGTTCCGGATACAGTTTTTGGTGAAGCTGGTCTGAAAGAGTTAGGATCCTAGCCAATAAACTTGATTTCACCTTCTGCTGATCTACAACATCGACACCAGTAGGGGTCATACGATCAATCCTACCTAACAAATGATTAACCTGCGTCTGATGGCTTCGGCTCCTGCTGGATTCCCTGTAAATTTTTTCACAGATGTCTCTAGTTCACCTAATTTAGTTTCAACTGCTACCCTATCTTCGTCGAATTTAAATGGATATGGCGGATACGAGAAACTCTGATTCACTGCCTCACTACGAAGAGTCGCTGCTAAGCTACTGCGTATGTCATCTACGGTTCCTGTTCCAACTCCTCGAATCCCAAGTTCATACTCCAATTCGTCCTCTTTCAAATATTTAATGACCAACTTACCAGGCATGATGAACGAAGTAAACAACAGTTAAAGTCAAAATTTTAGCAATGGTAGTATAAAGGCAAAATAAATTTCAAATATCAAAGTAAATATTGAAAAGTTTAAAAATGGTACAATACAAGCAACAATAAATTCCAAATATCGAAGTAAAACTCAGGTAAGGTATATTTTATTGTTGGATAATCGAGTACTTATTTATATCAAAGAAATCTTTATTCACCCTGTACAGTTCACAATTACAAAGTTTACCAAACAATATTGACAAGTCAAAACTGACAAAAAAAAACTTCAAAGTACAGCTGAGAAAAATTATTCAATTTATTCCGAGACCAATATTCTTCTTAACGGATCCTGCTTTGCTAGTTCTTCGATGTTAATCTCCAGAATCCAGAAAAATATCCACTGATATGCACTACAAATATTTTATGCAAATAATATCACTACATAACCCCACCTCGTATACGCACTACAAAACTACAATAAGGTATACTCAAAATTATAAATTATTGTCACCTGACAAAACCACTAAAACACTGGTAATGAAAACAGTATTAGCAAACAATTCAGAAGGTCAAATCTATCACAATGACAGATGTCAAAACTATAGTACTGGGTGTCAAACCACGTATCACTGGCCTCACGTTGCTGCGCCAATTTATAACGATCTCTACGATTTATTGAATTATTACTAATTACTTAAATCTTTATAAGGGCTTTTCTTGGGGACCGACGCTCGAAATCCCTGCATGCTCTCGGCTACGCTCGAAGTGGAGATGGTCGTGAGTAAATTACAGGTGAGCGTTGAGGTGACTCAAGGCCGATTTCACCTTACCTGTACAGAAAATGGGCACCACCTAGTTTTGCACCACAGCAGGTTCAATGTTGGCTTCTTCCTATAACCTAGGAAATCGGAAAAAGAAAAAGCCAATACCCAATATAACCGCGTATATTCAAAACATAGTTAATGTGACCACCCAGTACACTAATTGTGATATAAAAAAAAATAGGTCCGGTAGTGTGACTAATGCTCGAGGACTATGGTATTCTAAGTGGATAATTGAGATAGGCAGATGATTTTTCACTACATGCGAGGGTAAATCACCTTAGGAAATTATACCGTACGGAAAGTTCGTCAGAAGGGTACTGATATATCACTACGACTAAGTTACTTGAATGTATAGGTGGATACGGACTTCGTGTTCACCCTACGACGTTGACATGCGACTCCCCAACGGTGTTCAGGTACAGGAACTATGGATTTGGATTTCCTACTCAGTCTACGGCGGTGGAAACTCGATTATACAACCAGGTATCCTTCAACAAAATCTCCACTTTCCGCGAAATCACGGCTTCCTCACACGTACAAAAACCTCTCCACAGGATTTTGGCCTTCCGGAAAGAATACAGTTACTCCAGACGAAACTTGGCCTCTCGTAAGAACCCTATGAGACAAAAACCGGTGTTACAATCACGGATTTTGTTTGTGATAAAAAACAATACAGAGCAAATATGATCGATCTGAGAGAAATCACTGAATGTACTGATGCGATAAATCACTTAAATATTGAATAATAGGACGAGTATCGTCCTGGACATGCAAAAACAAAATGACGGGCTTGACGAATGTCAGTCTCAGAAAAATCATTCATCAAAACCACGCTATAGAATATAAACTTATTTACCTCATTAATGAGGGTTCCACCCAAACTACAAACAATCTTTGGACAGCAGAGACGTTTTAGGTGGTGATGATCCCCTCAAACGGGCCTGGGTGAGCGGTTCTCCAAAAACCAACTTTAAACTCGTTTTCCAAAATAACGACGCTCCTAAGTCCACAACGCTTCACTCCAATCTACCACGCAGCAATAAACTAAGATAATCCCAACACAGGATGGCACGACAGCCAATAGATATCTTTCGATTTGTTTTCTTGCTTAAACGGCTAACAGCCTTCACCAGACGTCTTGCTTGTCTTCTCGAATGTTCCCCAACCGACTAGCCTGAACGGAAATCCCCACTTCTCAAATTTCATTCTTGACACTTGGAAATCCGTACAGTGTCTCCAACACGCTGATTCCAAAATAACTACCGAACAAACCCTCATATACTAAACATTCAATTACACGAAACAAATACATTCACCAGACGTCTTGCTTGTCTTCTCGAATGTTCCCCAACCGACTAGCCTGAACGGAAATCCCCACTTCTCAAATTTCATTCTTGACACTTGGAAATCCGTACAGTGTCTCCAACACGCTGATTCCAAAACAACTACCGAACAAACCCTCATATACTAAACATTCAATTACACGAAACAAATACACCGACATTTCGCTAGTGATCAGCGATACTCGATAGTTCGATGAAATGAAACGACCAATTGGCCGTGATAAACAGAAAGATAGCCTACTTGCCCAGACTGATAAAACGAAATTCACCAAGGTGCATAGAATTTTTGACAGGAATGCTTGGGGTTGAGTGGGGCATGCCTGAAATTTGCATAAAATTGAATTTGACTCGTTACAGTATCTCAAAAATAACATGAAATTTGAAATTTTAGAATATCAATCGTTTTACTTTCTGGAACAGATCTGGGTGCAATTTAAATTGAACAGGCAAATTTACAGAATTGGGTCACTTTATCGACCATCCAAAAGCAATATTACTGATTTCTTTAGTATCATCGAGGAGTCTTTGCCAGAATTAACTATATCATGTGATATTTTCATTTGGTGAGGTGACATTAATATCAACTGTTTAGATTTGATTAGTCACAATACTTCTTTGTTTATGGATATTCTTGATTCATTTAATTCACAACAGGTCATTGACACCCCAACCAGAATAACAAAAATTTCAAATACGCTTCTTGATGTGATTTCAATTTCTAAGGATATATCCAGTTTCTCATGGGATACACGGGATGTTTCAGAAATTTCAGATCATTGCATCACGATATGTAGACTGGGTGGTAAAGAATGGGAAAAATTCGAAAATTATGTAACTTTGAGAAACCTCAAACATATAGATGAAAATCTTTTGAAAGAATTTCTACAGGTTGCACCATTCGAAAATGTTTACTATATTCGAGACATCAATCACAAGGTAAAACATGTAAATGACTTGATACTAAATATATTTGATACATTAGCTCCTTTGAAAACCATTGCTATGAAAGAACAGAAACCTCCTTGGATTACAGATGTTATTGAGAAGATGATGGAACTCAGAGAAAGAGCCTATCGTAGATTCAAAAAAACACGGAGTGACGATCATTGGATCTACTATAAACAACTTAGAAAGTGTAAATATTGCTATTAGAAGCGAAAAATATCATATCTACAATTCTGTACAAAAAGCAATAATGATAGCAAGGTAATGTGGAAAAGGTTGCAGAATTTGAATATACACAACAGGAAAAAATTTTTCTTACCGCAATGCCTCGATAACCCATCCTTAATCAACCAGCATTACCTGCAGTCATCCTCAAATAGGTCAGATCCAGATCATAATCTTTTGAATAGCTATAATCATTCTGGATAATATGTTTTTGAAGAACTTTTTGATTTTTCCTCAGTTACTGTTGATGAAGTCCATTAATACTTGTTAGAAGTGAAGTCATTCGCTACTGGTCCTGACTCAATCAATATAGAAATGATATTACTTTGCTGTCCATCAATATTACCGGCTTTAACGAATATCGGTAATACTTGTCTTCTAGAGAGCGTTTTTCCTGATTGCTGGAAAGTTTCACGTATTATGTCATTGCCTAAGAAGAAGGATGTATTGAGTTACAATGATCTTCGTCCAGTGAGTATACTATCATGTCTATCAGAATTGACTGAGAAAATAATGAATTTTCAAATAAGACTCCATATTGAAAAATATACTCTTTTGCCACCCGAACAATCAGGGTTTAGACCAGGATACAGCTGTGCCACATCCCTACTTAATATTGTTGACGATATAATAAGAGCTACAGATATAGGAGAGACAACAGTACTCATACAACTAGATTATTCTAAAGCATTTGACACGATAAATAATGAAATATTGCT
Organism: Zygogramma bicolorata; assembly: GCA_032362365.1. NCBI lineage: Eukaryota > Metazoa > Arthropoda > Insecta > Coleoptera > Chrysomelidae > Zygogramma > Zygogramma bicolorata. The sequence goes on from JAVJAQ010003093.1 coordinate 89,203, forward strand.
TTCCATTTTGCATTACATAGGTTTCTCGAGTTAGGCCATTGGACTTATGCGTAATTATTTGCTGGATAGGAGTCAATATGTGGAGACTGATGTTGGTCAGTCAGCTAGGGAAAATGTAATATGTGGGGTCCCACAAAGATCTATTCTTGGTCCCTTACTGTTCATCATTTATACGAGTAAATTCACATCGAGTGTCAGTACCTGTAAAATTCATTTCTATGCTGACGATACACAGCTCAGTAGTGAAACAAAGCCGTCTTTGGCTCAAAAGTACCAACACTTCCCGCTAGATGGCGCCACGCGGGCGAAGCAGTCCATGGAGCGCGTGCTCTGGGAATATGACAGCGGTCCATGGAGTGGTACATGGGCGCGAGTTACAGCCTGAATCCACGACGGGTCAGCGACATTGGACACCGCAAAAGAGCGATGAATTCCTTACTTTGCATTTTTTATTCTAGTTAGATTTTCTTTTGTACAGTCAGTCAGACTTTTGATCTTGAACTTGTAACACGGTTTTTTGAAACGAATTAAATCAGTTTTTAAAAACGTAAATTCCGGAAAACCACCCTTAACTCGCGTGTCATCAACGCGTGCGTCGGAAGGTATGATTCTGTCATATACAGAGTGTGCAAAGTTGAAGAAAAATATGATTACCATATACAATGTGTGTAACGTTAAAGATAAATCATGTCTACAGGAAATTTTAACGTGCTACCGTCCATCGCTTGATTTTCGAACGTTCACGTTCGATTTTTTTCAAGCGTTGTTTCGTTAGAAAGAATAACATTTTCATTAATAATATTTATTTGGGTAATATATCACATAACCATTTGTAAATAATATCAACGTTTCGGAGGCTGCAATTGTAGTTTTTTCTTCGGTCGTGATGCATACAAGGTGAAACGCCATCGTTGCTGCCGAATGTGGGAACCAGCCACGTTGTATTGTCATAATCTTCCAAATTCACAACGCGTGTAGGTATAGCCAATTGATTGAATTTGTTGATGAGATAATCTCGCTTCTGGAGTCCTCGCACATAAATGATGTGCATCTTGCAAATTCTCCTTGAGGATGGCATCTAATCGGTGGTATTCTACAGAGCCGGAGGAATACCTCAATCCGTGAACGTTTCGCTCCAAGAAACAGGCGGTACGTCGATCCTCTTTACTCAAAGACGAAAACGGTATGTTGGGTAACAATAAAAAGTTACTACATTGAATTCCAATTCTAATGGCTATCTCCTCAGGATGGAGTTGCTGCTCGATGGTGAAGCCTTGAATATCTACTGCGGCTATTCTCATGTTGACGTTGCGATCGATACTGAAGCAAAATCACATGCTCAGTTTCATTTTTTGATGATTTCACTGAGTGGGAGGTGCACGATGACAGTGTCGTGCACAATGATGCAATAGGCTCTAGTATTTCGGGGAAATCCTTCAGATGCCTCGATTTCAAGCTTCACATCGACACTGGAACTCTTGATGCTCTCGTCCCTTCTAGAACAATCGATGACAAACAGAGATTTGACAAAGAATGCAGAGGATGATAGAGGAGGATTATGTTGATTGGTATTTTTGTAACTCATACCAAATTGCGTGTAATTGAAATAGGCTTGAGAATAATTCCCTCTCGCAAAATTCAAATGCATATTTTCCATGGGATAATTTTCACCGTTCAGAGTCAACGTTATATTGGAAATATTCAGATTATTGAATATCGTCGGATCATTATTGGTTTTGGTGTAATCACGATCTGTCTGGAAACATACAATGACAAAGCGAGGACTTTCGAGAAACGATGAAGTTTTGACAGCCCATATTTCATTTTTGGCACCTTGTGTGAGAGCAGGCAACATATGAAGTTCCCATTTTGTGAACGGTATGAGAATGGGAGTGTCAGCTTGGATGGCCTTCAAAAGCTGCAATTTGATTCGATCGTGTGAAAATATGCGTTTGACTTTCAGTTCGATATTTTCAATCTCCAATTTAACGTCTGTTTTCGTTCCAGGCGGTGCACCGGGAATTTCTTCTATTTTAAAACAGTTGCTATCGTCGCCAGCTCGTACTAAACGAATTGAATGTTTACCATAGGAAACACATTGATAATCGTTGTAAATATTCAAAAAGTGCTTAATTGGTATGAGCATGTTGAATGTGAGATGAGTTGGGTGGATGACGCTCACGTTGTTGGGAAAAGTCCAACCGGAGATAGCCATGTGCTTGATATCTTCATCGGTGTAGGTGGGGAAGCCTCTGACAGTACTAACAATTCCAACTTCACGAACCGTTTCCAATTCTTTACTGCTCTGCTCGTAACTAGCAAATTGAAACATGAAAGCGGCAGCATTGTTCACGAAAGCCACTCTGCCCTCTCCTCCAGTTCTCTCAATTTTTCCGCTGATGAATAGCAAGCTGTCGTACAAGGCATCGTAGGCATCCGATTGATTAATGTTGATTTCAATAACGTCATTGTTGCGGAATGATTTGACATATGGATAGTAGGTTCGCCACTCCACCTTTTGTATAGACTCATCGTTTTGAGGTTTTCGGAAGATGTTGAACACATGATTGGACAACATGATAGCCAAGAGATTCCAGAAATAATTTATTGTCCACCATCAGCGGTTGACGCTGCTGTTGCTGGTTGAATGTCTTGTTGAAGACTGAGGTGGGTAGTGAGTTGTTCTTATAGATAAGCATAGTTCTTCTTCAATTCCAAACGAATTATTATTTCTTCGTTTCGAAAATCGATCGGTTTGGAATGTTGATCGAGTACTCGCAGCGTAATATTACCTATTTCGTCTCTATGAGCAATGGGTAGATAAATGAGGTGATTGGGTGTTTCGTCAATTGCGTACTCAGGATCAACACCAATAGCAAATTCGTATATCGTATGAGACGGTGTGTTGTTGTAGAAGGCCCCAAACGTAATGTTGCTATGTGTATGGTGCGTACTTCAATGATATCCACAGGCGAATCGGATGCGTAATGTGTGTTGGATTTGAGGAGAGATGATGAAAAACCCAAAATGTGAGCCAGACTATTTGCCGGTCGGAAATCGATTGAATGCTTGAGGCAAAATATTTCACTTTTCAGTGTATTATTATTCGGTTTGAGATAAAAAAATTCCTCTGGGTTGTCTTTGAACGTTTTCGGTATGATGTGAGTTTCAATCAGATTCTCAATGTCGGTTATTTCGTAAGACCCAGTAGGTACATCGAAACTTTTTGGCTCATCTTCGTTTTCATAGTAGTAGAATTTCGTGCCATCTTCAATGTTGGGTATACTGTTGTACGAATGGAAACTCAGCAAAGCCAAACTGTATTCTGAATCGGGCCCCAATCGAATAGGTGGACTAAAATCGATGGAAAGCGTCGAAGAACGACTCGTTAGCGTTAATATCATCGACATGACTGATACAATGTAGCCTACGCTTTTTGTAGCGGTGGTGATGCAGACTCTTCACGTAGACAATGAATTAAACATGGTAGACGCACTTGCAGATGCCACACATCTAGCAGTTCCCAAGGTCCTGCTTCCCCCATCAAATAGTCGATGGGTATATTTCTCAATTCATCATCAGTGTAATCTCTTAAACACTTACTCGACATTCTGTAGTAAAAACTTTAGGCAGAGATGTCCGCAGTTACTCTGATTGAAATTCTGGTATTGATCATTATTGTATGTGATTGTTATACCCCCTCCAAGATATCGCACCAATTCCACTGGAGGTTTCAAATTACCGAAACTGTCAAAATATTGTACAGCATTGCCGTTTTTGATGTAAGCTATCCAATGGGTGCCGCCATTCAACTGAGTATCCAAGTTGATTACAGCGCATTCTCGCTGCCAAGGACCGCACGTTGGTAACGTATCACGCATGAAGACTCCACGAAAATGCGGTATTTTCAGTTGACGAGCGCACCGCCGTATTTCCCAATCATACAACGCTCTATTGGGCAGCTTCAATGGGAGTTTTTTTGTTTTTTCAAGTTGAGTCCGCGTCCTTTGCTTTGTTGTTTCTTCAGAAACAGACCGAATCCTCGAGGTGTTTTGCGCAGGTACAAGCCGGAACCTAAATGTTCCATAGCCTGATTGTGACGTAGATCTTCTTCGAGTTTCTTTTTGGCATTCTTGGCATCAATAACGGTTTTTGCAATGGCGCTCGCTCCACCCGCTATCGAACCCAAAGCCGAAAGAGCAGCGAATATAGGTATAAGTGGTAGGATTCCTTCAGACTTTGCATCGAACGGTATTATTCTGGGTATTTTGATGTTTTTACGTCCGCCAGCTTGAATCAAAGCCATTTTAGCGGCTCGCAAAGCCGAAGCACCAGATTTTTTAACATTCGTAGGATGCGGCTTCCAATTTTTAATAACTTTTTGAAGAATGATACGTCGAAAGGTCATACCCATGCCGAGTTTACGTTTAGTCTTCATGGCTGTCGTTACGAACCAAGAGGCTGCTTTCTCCCCCAAACTAGAGTGCTTCGGTTTGAACCGCTCCCACGCACTGTTCTCCAGCTCCAAATCAGCCTTAGGACGATCCCCCAAAGACTTATTCTGCGAATAGGCCAAATCTTGGCGACGGCAAGCAGAATCTTGACCGTTTATGCCCTTCTGACCGAGCGCTAATCTTTCGCTGAGACGTGTACCAGGTCCACAATACTGATATCCAGGTAGATGCAATTCGAACGGGAGCTTATCGATGAGTGAATTGACGACACCTGCACCGCAGTAAGTCAACATTGAGAATGACATGGAGTGATGTTGAACAATCATTTCATAACCGCGTTGCACTCGTTGTCCAACATCACAACATGGAAGTCGTTCAACAAGAATAGTCATTACCCATTGAAAAATTTAGATTTTCTGAATGAAGCCAACAGCGTGAAGGGAAAACACGGTAAATTATTACCTAATTCGTTTCGTGCTATCATTTGCGGACCGAGTGGCTGTGGAAAGACGAATGCCATGTTGACGCTGTTATTCCACCCAAATGGCGCCGAATTCGAAAATCTTTACGTCTACTCAAAGTCATTGTATCAGCCAAAATATCAAGCAGTTCAAGAAATCTTGGGCAATGTAAAGGGGTTGGGGTATTTTCCGTTTAAAGAGAATGAGGAAATTATAAGTCCTCACGAAGCCAAATCAAATTCCATATTCATTTTTGATGATGTTGCATACGATGGACAGCAGAAAATTCGAGAATATTATTCCATGTGTAGACATAAGAATATTGACGCCGCCTACCTTTGTCAAACATACTCGAAAATCCCCAAACAATCGATACGGGACAATTGCAATATGATTAAATTATTCAAACAGGATGAAATCAATTTGAAACATGTATTCGATGAACACGTCCCACCCGACATGCCTTTCGAAGAATTCAAAAAATTATGTGCGGAATAATGGCAAGATCGATATGGAGCCATTGTGATAATGAACGATTTCGATATAAATGCCGGCCGCTATCGTCACGGATTCGACAAATATATATGTATAAACAGGGTTTGATGTAGTTTCATTTGTCATCATGAGACCGTTGAGCAAAGAAGTTGATGTTATTCGAAAGAATAAAATCAACGAAATTGCGCGCGGAATTCGAAAAAAATATTCAGCTTTGAAATTAGGCAAGTCTGAGGGAGATGAGTCGTTGCAAAAATTCTTCAAGCCTCTGTCGGTGCCATTAAAGAAAATAGCCGACAAAACGACCACTGCGCCGATCAAAACAGAAATTGAACCTAAAGAAGAATTGGAGGAGTTGTCAGAAACTCCATTTCAATCCCTAGAAGCTGGTACGCAAGATGATTCCTCCCTCGGCGTAGATGAGCAAGTTTTAGAGGAATATATCGATCAATATCCGATAATGTCTCAACCGTACATTCTAAAGCATTGGGAAAAAGCAAGGAAATCGACAAGGTTTATGGCCCCATATATGATGGCGTATCTTCAAAATGGTTCCTCGGTCAGAGGGAAATAGATTTCGACAAACGTACAGGCAGCATCAAAATGGCTGGGCATATCTGGAGAGAAGCACCTGGTCTATATGAACTCATATTCCTCGACGTACCTAAAAAGTATACCTCTGACGATTTACAAACATACAAAACAATTTTGGATTTATCGAGCGTCCACAAAAATACCCTCGGTCATCTGAAAGGTACTCAGAGATACAAGTACAATAAAATAATCAAGCAAATGTTTCCTCCGAAAAGTAAATCAGGTTCAGGTTTACAACCCGATTCACCTACCGCATTACAGCCTGATTTACCTACCGCAATGACTTTCAATACGAATCCAATGGAATTCGTTTATTGGGATGACCCTAACGAACTGTGTGAACGTCTCAAGTTATTGATAGCATCTCGAGATGCTGGAAACACTTCGCTCGACAATGAGATTATGGCCATTTTGAGCGAACTCAAGGAAGCAAATATAATAAGTTGAGGTGCACTGCGACATCATTTTCACAATGGTTGTCGATAAGTTTGGACGTAGTGACAACGCGCCCAACGTCAGAAGAAGGCGAATTCAATCAACGTCTAAGGGTAATGCACTGCTTCACACCCCAGATGGTAATATCGATTTCAGTGATTTGAAATTATGTAATGTGAAGACACCAACAAATGATACGGATGCAGCCAATAAGCGATACGTTGATGGGCTCGTTGAAGAAATCAACACATCTATCAAGAATCAGGGTAGTCAACACACGCAAAAACTATCCGTGATGAACAATGAAATGCACAGACGAATTAAAACTTTCAATGGGAATTTGGTGCAAATAGCGAAAAGAAATACGGCACTTTATAATGAGTATGCTACAAAAATTCTGAATATTCAAACTGTATTGGGTAAACATACGAATGATATCGATGCGGTAGCGAGGAAGGAAACCGTCTTGGATGATCAAAAGAAAAGTTTTCAGAAAACAATCAAGTCAATCGAGAAGCTCATGAATCAGTATCACGGGGAAATGATGTCACATACAACTACCTTGACCAATGGGCTGAATGGTTTCCAACAAAAGTTTGATGAAACTAATACAATAGTGGAATCGACATTATTCCAACATAGTAAAGATATCACTAAAATAAAAAATGTCATATATGCTTTGATTGAATCTCGGAGGGAAATATTCGACTAGATCGAGTGAAAATTTCAGTGTAGTTTCAGCAATCAGAATGGAAAGACATTCGAGAGAGAAACGTCAATTGGTGGACGAACTTCACAGAGTAGCTATACGCTTTGATTGAATCTCGGAAGGAAATATTCGACTTGATCAAGTGAAAATTCCAGTGTAGTTTCAGCAATCAGAATGGAAGGACATTCGAGAGAGAAAAGTCAATTGGTGGACGAACTTCACAGAGTAGCTATACGCTTTGATTGAATCTCGGAAGGAAATATTGGACTTGATTAAGTGAAAATTTCAGTGTAGTTTCAGCAATCAGAATGGAAGGACATTCGAGAGAGAAACGTCAATTGGTGGACGAACTTCACAGAGTAGCTCGTAAAAATTTCCCACGAAGACGAACCATAATAAAGGGATTAGATGACTTGTGGCAAATGGACTTGATCGAAATGCGTCCATATAGTTCTCAAAATCGAAATTTCAAACTCATTCTAGTCGTTATAGATTGCTTTTCGAAATTTGTGTGGACTCGTCCGCTGAAATCGAAAACGGGAAAGGAAATTACCAAATCGTTTGCAGATATTTTGGCACACACGAAACGTTGTCCTGCTAATCTACAGAGCGACCAAGGCACTGAGTTCTACAATAAAAAATTTCAAAGTCTCATGAAAACACATGGGATAAATCATTATAGCACGTACAGCATCATGAAGGCCTCTATGGCGGAACGTGTCATCAGAATATTGAAAGAAAAACTGTACAAATATTTCAGTTTGAACGGTACCTACAAATGCCTGGTTGTCTTACCCGCAATCACAAAATGCTACAATGATACACGTCATTCAAAGACAGGTATGAAACCTTCAGAAATCAACAAAACCAACGAAGAAGGAATTCTCAAATCGGCGTATTCTCACTTGAAAATAGCAGGACCTAGAAAATTCAAAGTCGGCGATATTGTACGCATATCGAAAGCCAAACATGTTTTCGACAAAAGTTATGAAGGTAACTGGACTACAGAACTCTTCAATGTTATCAAAGTTAACATCACTAACCCTGCCACTTTCATATTGGAAGATATGCAGGGTACACCCATCAAGGGGGCCTTCTATGCGGAAGAATTACAAAAAACTGCCAACCCTGATGTTCATTTGGTGGAGAAAGTGTTGAGAAAAAAAGGAAGAAAAATGGCTCGGTTTGGATGCTACACACAACAGTTGGATCGAAAACGTTGATTTTATATAGAATCTTATGGAAACTGGACATACTGTTGATGTATCGCCAGGGGGGCCTTTCAGATGTGTTGTTTTCGTTCAAATCACTCATACACAGCTGAAATCGATCACGTGATTTGGGTGACTATAAAAGCGCATGTATACATCAACACTCATGTCTACCGATAGTGGTTGTGAAGCAATGTTCGATAGTGATGAGTGTGAAGACTACAATGAAACTCTGGACGCCATAGACAAAGCATTGGAGCGATACAAAATGATGGCACGAAACGAACATAAATTGCTACTGATGATCTTCCCCATGCAAACATATGAAATTCGATGTGGTCTAAGTCCGTCCAGAGACTTTAGTCTATGCATAATTTTGAAGCAGCAATTCTCTACGCGTTCCATCAATTTTGCCTTCTTTGAATGGGCAACACTCATTGACATCCTACAAGAAATGAAGGAAAACTTCTTTGAATCACAAATCGATGGTTATGTAGATGAATATGATCCAATTACCACACGTTGTGGAGATTACGTTTACGTTACACAGTACATCGAAAGTAATATCAAACAAGTTTCCATTTCCAAGGATACCACAAACATGGAGCTGTCTCAAGAAGATGTAAACGAACTCCTCAATACTCACCTCGGTGTGCTTTCTGACCGCATCGCTATGCTGGATACCATGAACTTTTTTGACTATTATCGAGGTGTTTTCAACATTATACAATCATGGTTACGTGAAAATGAAACCAATTTAACTTTAGATGAGATTATAGAAGGTTTTTGTCAAGCTTCAGCTTCAGATAGTTTTGTATACTAATGCTTTACGAGAATACTCATTTTATTATAAACAAAAACTTGTGAATGATTTATGTAATAAATGATAGAATGTTGTAAAATGTGTTTTGATGTAATAAAATACCATAATTTCGAATATATATTTTATTCAACGTGTGCAATACATTTTTCATCTCTCAATGCGGAACATTTTTCAACTATCAATGCAGTACTGAAAAAACTAAAATACATTTGTCATCTATACTTGCTACAAATTTGATTAATGAGTAATTTTTTTTATTCCAAATCAACGTGTACAAAACTGTCTACATCTATAATACTATGAACTAACATTTGGCATCTATGGGAGAAGAACTAAATTTTTCATGTATACCTTGTTTCAACTACAAATCTAAATTTCCAAAAATTTGACCAATCACAATCGGAAAAATGGTAATTTTTTCTTATCACTTTTTCAATTCTCTTATACAGTTTTCATCAAGTATTTCTTTAAATTCCTTTGGTATAATGAATGAACATGTATTTGGCATGCCTTTGTGATACCAAATTTCTAGTCCTATTTTTCCATCAATCACAGTCTTATAAATTTTGTTTGCAGACAATTCTTGTAGACTTGGGGCGGTGTTAGACATATTGATTGAACTAGAACAAAACAATGAGTCCCATGAAAAAATTCAAACCTTATTTCAAGCTATAGTGCCCCCAGGGTGAAGTGTCAAATGATTTGGGGATCAATTTACGTTCATCGTCGTGTGGACTTAAAGCTATTTTCATCTGTTTGATGGTAAAAACGTTGTGAGCGTATGATCGAATAGTACACTGTTTACGCTTTTCTTCTTTAAAATTTATGAGACAATTGATATAATCTTCGAAATTGATTTTATTTTTGACTACATTATATCGAATTCCCTTGGATTTTTTGATAATTTTTCTGTCTTGTACTTTGAAGGCATACATTTTAGAACATAGTCCTACAAAGTGCGTTATAATTTTGCCATTTGCCTCATCTTTCATTATTCCAGGAATTTTTTTATTCACAAGCGGAATTTGAAATTTATTATCAGACGGATAATCGGAAGTGTCAAATTTTGATAGGTGTGTTTTAATTAGTTCTGAATACATACCTGCACACGTTATTTCGTATAGGAAACTGTCTGTATCACAATAGAGCAGGCGACATTTGTCTTTACCCAGCGTAGGTATCATAAAATCGTAACGAAAATTGAACATACATGTTTTTGAAATGTCTAATATTACCATTCCGATGTACAAAGGTTTATTAAATATGAGTTCAGCTTTTTTCAATTCGATAGCTATCAGGTCTGTAGGGGAGGAGGGGGCACTTTTCAACGGGGGCACATTTGAACAATTGAAATTATCGCTCGTTCATAAATATATCCTACTTTATTTCGACTTGGCAACGTTGTTCGGGAAGTGCTTGATGCGCCACAGACGAGTTGAAGCGCAGTTGGTTATTTGTTAGAGAAACACGTGGATGTGTAGTTTTGTGGTGACAAATTGTAAAACTGGACGAGTATAATTTTGTGAATAGAGCAAAAAGTACAGGCAATTCTTAGTGTTTCAAAATTTTATCGTTTAACCATCTGTTAAGAAGTACCAGGGAGGTGGTTTTTGAAAGGTAATATAACTCACTTTTTTTTTATTTCTACTTTAGAAAATTTTTATTACTTGGGGCACATCTGAACAGCTTGAGCGGGGCACATTTGAACGGTGTTCAATTGTGCCCCAAATTGTCCAGTGTGGAATAATACAATATGTTTTTAGTTTTATAGTTACCGAATTCTGAAATAATTGTGAAAAATTTATTCTAGGATTCCCATAATGGTGAGAAATTACATAAAAAAACGAGCTATACCAGAATTTCCCGAGGAGGACATGCAAAGGGCTATTGAAAGTGTCAAAAGGAAGGAATTGTCATTGAGAAAGGCTGCCCAAGTTTATGGAGTAACTCACACTGCCCTTTTTTATAGATTAAAGAAGCTCGATGACAATGCTGCACAAAAAAAGGATGCTGAAACGTTTTCGTCAAAGCATACCTTTCGACAAATATTCAGTAATGAACAAGAAAAACTTCTTGTCGAATATACATTGGCATGTGCTCGCGTGAACTATGGTTTAACCTATCAAATGCTGCGAACATTGGCCTACGATTATGCATTGAAACTCAACAGAAAGATTCCAAATTCATGGAATGAAAATAAGGCATCAGGACTTGACTGGGTTCAAGGTTTTATGAAGAGGCACACGGAGCTTTCATTACGAAAGCCAGAGAATACAAGTCTCTCAAGAGCTACCAGTTTCCATAAAGCAAATGTTGCTACATTTTATGACAACTACAGTCGAGCCCTTCAGAAGTTTCCATTTTTACCAAGTAAAATTTATAACCTGGATGAAACTGGCGTGATGACTGTCGTGCAGGCTCCTAACGTAATTGCTAAGAAGGGTGCAAAGCAGGTGGGACAAGCAGTTTCTGGGGAGCGCGGAACCCTGGTTACGATGGTTGGTATTATTAGTGCATTGGGCAATACTATTCCGCCCGTTTTCATCTTTCCTAGAGCTAGATTTCATGACACATTCTTGAACGGTGCACCACATGGAAGCGTTGGTTTAGTAAATAGTCCAAGTAGTGGATGGATGACTGCACAACTATTCCTAAAAGTTTTGGAGCATATAGTAAATCATACAAAATGCAGTAAACAAGATCCAATTCTTATTGTTATGGACAACCATGAAAGCCATTGTTCATTGGAAGCAATTTTATTTGCAAGGGATAATGGAATAGTAATAGTTACGTTTCCCCCACATTGCTCGCATCGCTTGCAGCCGCTTGATGTCTCTGTATTAGGACCCTTTAAAGGAAAATATAAAGTAGCCTCAAATGACTGGATGATTTCCCATCCTGGAAAAACCATTACAATCCATAATATTGCTGAGCTCGCAGGCAAAGCATTTCAGAATTCTTTCACAATGAACAATATTGTAGCTGGCTTTCGAAAAACGGGAATTTATCCTTTGAATAGAAATGTGTTTACAGATGAAGATTTTGATGCATCAGCGGTCACTGATAGACCTCTTGATACCCATGTTCCTATGTCATCCAAGCAGTTAACAAACTCTTCGATAATTCAACAGACTGAAGAAATTCCATCCACTTCATCTGGTGTCACTGAGAACTCCACTCTCAATGTACCCTTCAGATTCGCTAAAATATCTACCAGTGGTTTGTTGTCTCATCTAATTGAATCTTCTTCAAGTTCTTCTTGCGGAATCGGAGTAGGTTTGTCTGCGTCGACCATACCTAATAATCCACTTTCAGAAATTTGTAATTTGCCGTCAGTCATTTCACCAGATACTGTACGCCCTTTCCCTAAAGCACCACTCAGAACTAAGAACTCTCGTGGACCAAAAAGAGGTCGCTCGAAAATTCTGACAGAAACGCCTGAAAAGGAAGCGTTAGAACAAGAGATAAGAGAGAAAAACATTGACAAACAGAAAAAGATAAAGGTTATAAAAAAAGTTTTTGGTGCAGTTGATTCTAAGGAAAACGAGCCACTCTTAGAAAAGAAAAGGAAACAAATTACAAAAAAAGGTGTAAATGGAGAAGAAACTTCTAGTGAAAGTGGAACATTCTCCATCCACGATGACTCTGACGGTCCTTTGTCAGAAGAAGATACAAACAGTGATTCAGATGATGTAGTGGAATTTAAAAATTTATCCGTAAACGACTATGTACTGGTAAAGTTTTCTACAAAAAAGACTGTGGTGCATTATGTCGGTCAAATAAAAGAAAAAATGGGATATGGTACATTAGAAGTCCAGTTCTTGAGAAGGAAAGGACTACAATATCATTTTCCTTCTGTCGACGACGTCAGCATTGTGGAATTTGAGGATATTGTTCGCAAATTAAAACCTCCCGCCAACGCCAACGGTACCGAAAGGACCTCATCTCTACTTTCTTTCAAGTTTAACCATTCTCTGTATAACATAAGATAGTCCTTAAGACGTGGATCGTTTATGTAGATCACTTGACTGAATAAAGTACAAGTTCTGGAATCTTTTTTTTTATGTTCAAATGTACCCCTTACCATGTTCAGAGGTGCCCCGTTGTGGGGCATATTTGAACATTCGGTACCACCACAATTTTTTCAATATAAAAATTAAGATTTTATTCCGAATGTGAAACACAATCACTCACATTCAACCACCATACACAGTGGAATTAAAGTACAATAAACGATTGCGTTCTTGTGATTCAATGGGAAAATACAGACAATAATTATAAATTTGTTGAAAGGTGCCCCCTTCTCCCCTATCGAAAACGGTTCGACTCTGAAATCGGGGGCTTGATATTAAATTTTTAGCGCCAAGTTTGACCACCCTGTATAACCGGATGTTCTCCATCGTTTTTCCAAAAACTGCATTGTTCATTAGTTTATATAGATTCTTCTCGAAAGAGTTGGTGGCTGCAGCCCTTAGACGAGTATTCATCTCGATATAGGGACACAGCCACGCAGATTGTTTAAATTTCAGAACCCGATGAATTTTCGTTAAAATCAAACCGTTATCCAAAGCTTGTTCCAAGTTGCGATAGTGCAAAATATATTTGTTTTTATTATACAAGGTACCCATTAAAATTTTTTGTTTGGAATTTGGCGGTACTCGATGCTCTGGACAAAACGGGAAATCTTTATGTGAATCGTGTAATTTTTCAGGATATTCCAAATCGATTTCCATCATGTAGCCTTCCAAGGCATCGTCGAGAATTTTTGTTACATCTTCATCAAAATTTTCCACCCACTGAAAGCCGTCGTACGGTAAGAATTCTGACATTGCCCACCCATATAAATTATTAACGTCCAAGTATGAAATGTATTTCGAAGGTTTTTTAGCATCGTATGCTTCCATATATTTATTATTTGGTTCTGAATATCTATTCGAACAAACTGATATTCCGCCCCTTATCCCCTTTTTTACAAACATAACCATGTCAATGTCTTTCAAAATTCGTAATTCACATTTTGTATACTTCAACATGGCATCCCACGTGTACCCAGGCATAGTATAATACCACGCAGGGTCCAACCCATAAGTCGCCATGCATTTTTGTCGAAAATTCTCAAAAACGTCTGTCAATAATAAAATATCTGTTTTCAAATATAGGTCCGCATACGATCCTAAATTTGCGATTTTGAATGACTCCCAAACATTTTGGGCGTGAGCGTATTTCTCATCTGTTATATGTTCATCATTTAATTTATTATAGAATTCTTCTCGTGGTGGTAACTCAGAGTCGTTTAATTTATCCGCGCTATCTACATAATCATATGGAAATACACCCTTCTTGGTGAGTAGAGTGAATTTCTCAACATCCAAATGGATAAATTCTTTTTTTTTTAATTTGTAAATTATTTTGATTCAATGTGGATGCCAATTCATCCAACGACGTTCCCATGAATCGAAAAGAATCTATAAATCGAAATTTAATTTTAGTTGCAGCATCGTTATGTGTGAAGGAAATGTATTTTTCTTTATTCGAAGGAAGTATGCTCACACACCCCCTTTTTGCAATATCTTTCATAATAAAGTGACCGTCGTACCCTGAAAGATTATGAAAAGTAATGGGTACCACAAATAATTTTTTTAAATTGATGTTACAAGGGGCTTGGTGAGCCCACCCCCGTACCACCCCCGTAAAATGGACATGATCTTTTACAATAACATCTTTAGGGGTGAATGGTTTTTCACAAATATGACAAGTTGATGCGGTGATAGTATTTAGGGGCACTATCATCGGTTCAATATTCTTTATTTTCGATTCAACAAATTTTGCAATATCAGACAACTCATCAGCAAACCATTTCATAAAGTCCTCACCTCGATAGCTATTAAATCGTGAAAAACTGTCATCATATGAACACTTTAAGTAGTAGCCTGCACTGAAAGGTACATGTCTTTGGTATTTTGTAGTTTCACTAGATATGTTTTCATCACATTTTTCTAACAGTGACTCGAAATCAGCATAAATTATAAAGGGACATTTTTGTTTATGAATATAATTTCGAAATTCCGCATAATCGTATGTAGGAAATGAAATTTTACAGTCATTCCTTTTTGCGCACAAAACAGTGTGATCATTTAATTTTTGTTCAGTAGGAAAATAATTAAGACATCTGTCACATACAAATTTTTTATGCTGTCTTTTGTTCAATTGACTACTCAATAATCGTGAAATGTTTTTAATCAAACAGTAATGAAATTTAATTTCGGTATTGTCATCATCAATAGAAGGAGCCTCATAATCGTTCAATTTTGGAAAATATTTGTCTTGAATCAATAACAAATTGACATGTCGATTTCGTTTGTTGCCGTGAGTCTGTCAGGTACTACAGCATAAAATGATTTTTGATTTGCTTGATTCAATTCTAAAGCGTAAACATTAACTGAAATATCATTGAGCTTTTCGAATTCGGAAATTTGATGTAAATCCATTGGAGTAGTTAGTCCTGTAGTATTCAAAACTGTAGAATAGTGAGAATAATTTAACACTCTTTCTGAATTTTTTTACGGGATATGAGGCACTAACAATACTCCAAAAGAAGCACATTTTGTCACTGTTTTGTATATTAATGCACGCTCTCCTACTTGCGATTTGTTTTGGTAGCGGAATGAAAGAAGAACCGTTACCAATTTCATATTTATTCATTGCTACTCCCAACAGAAGAATTTCACTTAATGCCCAGCCTGACAGTTGTTCTTCAAATTCGCTTAGTTTATTCAATATAACATCCACAACGTTTTCATTGTACCAAGCAGCCAAGTCCGTACCTGAATCTATCGCTTTATTTGAGGTACCGAAATATTTTCGATCAACAATTTCCCCATCATTCGATCATTCCCGAAAAAGTTAAATTAACTTTGAGACATTACATTTGTTTCAGAATTTTGGGAATCTCGGGTTTTAATAATGAAAAAGCATCGTCTAGAAAATTTTTAGGATTTTTATGAGTTAAATTGATAATCACCCCCGTTCTAACTCTACAATTGAAAACATTGTTAATATTCCTCCACTTCACCCTGAAGCTTCTTTGCTGTAAACCCGAACCTTTATGTTTATTATTCATCGTTTTGATGATCAGTTTAAAGCGTTTGAATTCCCCAATTTTTGTAATTATTTTCTTTTTTTCTCCAACCGAAAATTTAATTTTTTTCATAGCTAAAACGCATTTCCCTATATGTTTATCGATTAATTGTACAGCTTTTTTAGCAATATAATCTGAATAATTATCTTTAATGAGTGAAAGATATTTATCAATCACCGACATTGTTTTTGGAAAATCAGTCATTTGGATTTTTTATTAATGGGGCTCACCGTTTGTTCTAAACAAAAATTCGATGGTTGTTTGGAAGCTGCTGCTGATGGCTGCTGTAGAGGAGCTGTGAGTCGAGAGACGGCTCTGCACACGTTGATGAAGTTGAAACTAGTGTCGAGGATGCTAAGCTGGTGTGATCGAGATGACTCTGCACACGTTGATGAAGCTGCTGAGGATGGCTGCTAAGCTGGTTCTGTGATCGTTGTCGAGATGACTCTGGACTGCACACGTTGATGTTCTGAAATAAATTTGTTTTTCAAACAAAAATTCAAGAGTGGGAGTGTTTTATGATCTCTATAAACTTCAGAACGAAAAAATCTTTGCATATTGAACAGAACTAACCTCAATTTACACTCAAATGAAGCATGAGGAAATTTTTCAAAAAACCAATCTTTGCATATTAAACAAAACTAACCTTACTTTTCCACTCGAATGAAACAAGAGGAAGTTTTTTCAAACATTCAAGAGTGGGAGGGTTTTCATAATCCCTATGAACTTCAGAACGAAAGAACCAATCTTTGCATATTGAACAAAACTAACCTTAATTTTCCACTCGAATGAAGCAAGAGGAACATTTTCAAACATTCAAGAGTGGGAGGGTTTTCATGATCTCTATGATCTTCAGAACGAAAAAACCAATCTTTGCATATTGAACAAAACTAACCTTAATTTTCCACAATTTCGAATGAAGCAAGAGGATTGACTTTCCCAATGTCCATTAATCCCTTGAATACGATGGCGTATTTTACCAAGAAAAATTCCTCCAGATGGGGGCGATAGTCTTCTGTAACTCTCTGCGGTAGAAATACCACTGTTTCGTCTAAATCTAGAAGCACGGTCTCTCCAAATTAACCTCTCACAATTTTAGCTTTCAGAATCTTCTGCGGTGTCTCTCTAGGCAGCTCTGATATTTTTATTGTTGGTTTCTTTTTCAGTACGACTGAGTTTCTATTTAATTTCTGTGGATCCATTTCTGAGAAAAAATAAAAAAGTTTTCGTATTGGATTGAAAACGTTTTTGTATTGGTTTAAAAATTATACTCTCTCAATGACTGAAATTTCTATACCATCCCCAAAAACCACAAAATCCAACAAGGAATTTTGAGAAAAATTTCAACTGAAGCTGCTTCGAATTACAAAAATTCAATGAAAAAAGTGTGCATAAAAACATTCATATCAATCTAAATTCGAGCTGAAAATTAAAAAAAACTGCTTCCAAGCTGAATTGCAACAATATTAGAATGAAAAATCATTAGCATAAAAAACAATTGAATACACTTATGTACTTTCAAATAAAATTGCTATACTCGTCACTGGGTTTCACTCACGAACTGATTTTTTCAAGCGTTGTTTCGACTGGTATCACTCTCAGAAATGAACAGATTTTTTGAATCGTTGTTCCAACTGTTTTTATAACCAACTTCTGATAATGGAATATTGGTAAACAATAAACAACAACTCATTCTCACGTATATTCAACCGTTGTGGTTTTCATACCTGATAACATGTTGAAAAACATGTTGTGAAAAGTTCAAATGAAAATCGATTTATAGGGAATTATGGTTATATTCAACAATTACTCTCTTTGAAAGTATCATTATTACACATGCTAGTATTAACAAAATGATGATTGAAATTGCATCTAGGTCTATTTTTATGAATTTTTTCTCTCTTCTCACAACTGATGATACGCTAACTTTGATCACTATACCATCCACACATTTTTTCGCATCTCTGCTTCGAAGATTCTGGAATATTGTCCTGAATTTACACTTCTTCTTTGGAGTAGTGTTGACAAATAGCGGTAATTTCGTACTTTTGCTATCGGATGCATACATATCGTTGAATACTATCATGAATTTCATCTCATGGAATCGGACGCAGCTATTATTCACTAATAGGTTAGATCCTTCGTAAAGGGTATCTGGTTTGTGGCAAATTTCGATTGAATACTTTGTCGCTAATATCCAAATTATTCCACTGTTTCACACCATTCTCTTTTTCTTCATAAAATTCAATTCTCGAACACTTCTACCAAATTCCTTCAGCTTACGTCTCTATTCTTCAGATGCCATTTTATAACTATTTCCAAATCAACGACTTGTCTATTATCATGAAATTACCCCCCTCCTACGTAGGCTATCGCACGTTAAAATATGGGAGTCTCATTTCGTTGATGACGTTTCACCTTGTATGCATAAAGATCGAAGAAATACCATTACAATTCCAAATCAACGACTTGTCTATTATCATGTACCTCCCGTATCGCACGTTAAAATATAGGAGCCCCGTTTCACCTTGTATGCATCACGATCGAGGAAATTCCTCTGGGTCGTCCTTGAACGTTCATGTCAATGCCTTTTAAAATTCGTAATTTACATTTTGTATAATACCACGCAGGGTCCAACCCCTAAGTCGCCATGCATTTTTGTTGAAAAATTCTCAAAAACGTCTGCCAATAATAAAATATCTGTTTTCAAATATAGGTCCGCATACGATCCTAAATTTGCGATTTTGAATGACTCTCACACATTTTGGGCGTGAGCGTTCAAGGAAGCTATATCTTTCTTCATTGAGAATATATCATTATGTTGTTGATTTATGAGAGGTTCAATTGAATTGAAATCTTTTGTGTGTTTATCTAATATATCTTGAATCATTTCCACCAAATTCCCATAAAGAGTTTGAACTCGTTTGTTCTCTAAAATCAAGCGAAGGACGGTAGCACGTTAAAATTTCCTGTAGACATGATTTTTCTTTAACGTTACACACATTGTGTATGGTAATCATATTTTTCTTCAACTTTGCACACTCTGTATATGACAGAATCATATTTTTATTTCTACCCCATTTGCAATGCTCAATTTTCCAAACCGGCCGTATCCATAAAACCGGCGCACGCGTTGACCTCAACGGCAGCACGTTTAAATTTCCTGTAGACATGATTTTTCCTTTAACGTTACACACATTGTATATGGTAATCATATTTTTCTTCAACTTTGCACACTCTGTATATGACAGAATTATACCTTCCGACGCATGCGTTGATGACACGCGCCCATGTACCACTCCATGGACCGCTGTCATATTCCCAGAGCACGCGCTCCATGGACTGCTTCGCCCGCGTGGCGCCATCTACCGGGAAGTAGTGGTACTTTTGAGCCAAAGACTGCTTTGTTTCACTACTCAGCTCTATCACTCATTTGCTTCAGATGACTGGTTGCTGGCTCAACAAGTTATATCTGAAGATCTGGATCGATTTGTGGATATTTCACAAATGCACAATCTGAAGATCAATGCCCTCCAGTCTAAAGTAATGATTTTTGGAAAAAAACAGACAGTACATTGAAACCATTATGAAGATCAAAATTCGAGATGAAGAGCTATTTTTCACAAGAGATGTAAGAAACTTGGGTCTACACTTGGACACTGAACTACGATTCAGAAAGCACATGAGCTTCTGTCTCCAAGAGGCTTACTGTTCATTGAAACTGCTGTATCCTCACAGGCATTTACTATCTCAATCTCTCAAAAAAATACTTAGTGATTCACTCGTCTTGATTCATTTCAATTCTTGTGATGTTTTGTATGGACCGTGTCTAGATCAAAATGACATAAATCGAGTGGGAAAAATGCAGAAGTCATGTCTTCGATTCATATATGGTATTCGTAAATATGATCCAATATCATATATGCTCAATCTTACAAAATGGTTAAAAATGCAAGATAGCCGAAAACTTAATTTTCTTGTCTTGGTACATTTTATAATAAATAACAAATATCCCCCTTATCTCTGTAATAAGATTAAGTACAGGACAGATATTCATAACTTCAATTTGCGCCATAGGGGTCATATATCGCTTCCTCCTCACAAAACGTGTCTTCCCAGAAGAAGTTTCACTTACAACGTTTCCAAGCTGTATAATGAGGTCCTTTCTTCTTTACATGAAACAAAACCAGCTCTTTTCAAAAAGAAAATGAAAGAGACACTTTTAGCTACCTATAAATAGCCTCAGTTTTCCACCTGCAATATAGTATAATTGTGAAGTATTTGAAATATTCTCACGCGAACTATTCAATATTGGTACGTTATCTTTGGGGCTGAACTAGAACTTTTTTAAATTGTTTTTGTTATTATTTATATCCCCTTCCAGTCCTTCAACAGAATATTTTCCACATAATTATCCCTCAATCCAAATTCATCATCCTAAACGAGCAAACTTACATACTGTTCGACTCCGAATGCCAAGAAGTGAAGCCAGAAGAATATATTTGCCACGAGACAATACCCACTAAAGTTCAAGAAGACGCCCCGTGCGAAGTGCAGCTGCTAAAATATTCAGAAACTCTATCAAATTGCCAAGCGATTCCCACTGAAATCAAGAAACTGAAAATCCACCAAATGGAGCAGAACAAATGGATCATCATTTCTCCAGAACAATCATTAGCCAAACAAAATCTCGAGAATGAAAAAGACGTCGTCCCAATCCAAGGAACTTTCGTACTAGTACTGGAACCCGAATGTGTTGTGCAAATGAACGACCTTCAGATTCAAAGTTATCAGAATTCATACTAATCTTTCAAAGACATTAAACTACCTGAACTGAACTTTACTAATTTTGAAAATAGAGACTCAAATTTGAATTCTACGCCTCTGAAGTTAGATACTCTTGATTTAAATGAAGTAAATCATATAAAAAATGCACTGAATATTCAACATGATAAACTAAATACGATTTTAAACAAACCGATTCATTTCAACAATATCAGTGCCTGGACAATTATTATTTACATTATTATTTTTATGCTTTTGATGTTTTTCATTTACAAGCTTCTTCAAAAAAAAAAATGAACAGGACCAGGCAGCCACAAGATGTTGAAATGCAAGACATCCCCCGGGAACCCTCGAATCCTGTTGCTACCCCCAGGATTTCACTCTGAGGGCGGAGGAGTAGATAGATAGATAGATAATTTATTGGTCCATAATTTTATGAGCTTACAAGATTCAGGACAGGTCTGAAGGTCAAATAGACTGAAGGAAGCTAATCTAACTATAAAAAAATGCGAATTTTGTCGTCACTCTTTAGTATTTTTGGGTTTTGTGGTAGACAAGGAAAGTTTGAGAACTGATCCTGAAAAGGTTTCAGCTATCATGAACTATCCTGCTCCTAAAACCACTACAGAAGTTAGACGCTTACTTGGTCTAGTTGGATGGTACCGTAGGTTCATAAAAATTGTTCAACTGTTGCTACTCCTATCTCAGATCTCTTGTGTGGCAGGAAAAAAGGGCAAAGTATCGTTTGGACTGAACAAGCCGAAGAGGCCTTCAATCAAATAAAGATCCGTTTGACCACTGCACCGGTTCTAGCGAGTCCAGACTTTTCTAAGCCTTTCGTTCTGCAATGTGATGCCTCTGACACTGGAGTTGTATATTATATCAGGAGTGTGATGGAATTGAACATCCAGTCGCTTATGCCAGCAAAGCATTAAATGAAGCACAAAGAAAATACACTACTACCGAATAGGAGCTCGTAGCTGTCATTTTTGGCATTGAGAAATTTCGAAGTTTCATCGAAGGTACAAGATTTGTGGTAGAATCTGACCACGCTTCACTTGTTTGGATTAATAGTATGTCAAATTCTTCTGGTCGTCTGGCCAGATGGGCTGTGAAATTGTCTCAATTTGATTTCAAAATTATTCACCGTAAAGGCTCTCAAAATGTACTAGCTGATGCTTTGTCACATTCCATCAATGAAAGTGCTGTATTGGATATATCTTTCCTGAAACCTGACAAATGGTATAAATACATGTTATCTGAAGTCGAGAAAAATCCTGAATCTTACCCTACGTTCTGTGTAGAAAATGGAGTCCTTTTCAAACATATTTTACCTAAGCATAATATCATTAGTAATACTTCCCGATTGGAAAATTGTTGTACCTAGATAATAGATCAGAAATTTTGAAATTTTATCATGATGACGAAACAGCTGGTCATTTTGGGATACTCAAAACATTGTCTCGTATCTTAGAGTTATATTATTGGCCCAATATCAGAAAAGATGTTTATCGTTATGTTCGTCGCTGCAATGTTTGTGCAGCCAGTGAAAGTGCTAACCTACCCAGAGCTGGTCTAATGGGTTCATACAAGAACATAAATTTTCCTTTCCAACTTATCTCTGCAGACTTATTAGGTCCCTATCCTAGGTCAAAGAATCAGAATCAGTATGTTTTAGTTATTGTGGATTGGTTCACTAAATTCGTTCTAGTACATCCTATGGCAAAAGCTACTTCCAAAGGTATCATCAAATTTATTGAGAATAATGTCTTTCTCATCTGGGGTGTTCCCCAAATATTTGCCTGTGACAATGGAAGTCAGTTTACTAGTAAAGAGTTTAAGAATTTCATGGAGTCGTACAAATTACAGAAAATTTGGTATAATGCTAGATATCATCCTCAGGTTAATCATACTGAAAGAGTAAACAGAGTAATCGTTACAGCTATTCGTTCATACATTCATGAAAATCATAAAGTTTGGGATCAGTCTATTTTCAAGGTGGCTCAAGCTATACGATTAGCTAAACATGAGAGTCATGGTTATTCCCTAGCATTCTTAAATCTTGCAAGGAATGTTCCTCTTACTGGAGATTTTTATGGAAAAATATCGGAAAATGCAAATATCATTGCTATCGGTGAAAAAAATCAACGTTTGACTGACATTCAGGAACTTTCAAATCTTTATGAAGATGTTCGAAAAATGTTACATCAAGCTTATCTCCGGAATGTAAAACAGTATAATCTAAGAAAAAGAACTTTGAAATTTCATGTAGGGGACAATCTTTGGAAGAAAAACTATACTCAGTCCAGTGCTCCTAACGATTACTCTGCTAAGCTCGCTCCGGAGTATATTCCGTGTATGGTTAGCAAGGTTATCTCTAATCTTGTCTATCAGTTGAAGGAAATGGATGGTAATGATCTTGGCCGCTGGCATGTCAAAGATCTGAAAGAGAACTCTTCCGCGCTCAACGACTCTGATTCTGAGACTGATGTACCTGACCTAAAGTGACTTCCTCTAATTTTCTGCTTACTATCTTCTCTTAATTTTCGAATTTTCATCATCTTGAACATTATCTTCGATATCTTATTCATCTCCCTTCCAAAACCTAGAACCATGAATACTATACCAATAAATTAGCTTACACCTGGAATATTTATCTCGCCACTTATGTATATGTTCCATTCAGTTTGGCAGTGAATTTTTGGGAAGGTAGGAGTTGTGAATGCATTATGGTACTATTTATATTTTCGCGTTTCTCCCCCTGCCTTTCTGTTATCCATTCTGAGGTTGCATAGGAAGTAAGATGGCCGAGGATATTAATTCATTTTTCTTTATTCTCTCATATAACTCATTATCTATATCTCTCTACAGATGTTGCCTTTGCCCCTGTAGAATTATCTAGTAGTTGAAAATAGTTTTAACTACAGTTGAAGTTTGTCTCTTCAACTTTCCCTTATCTTGTAATGTAGCATGGCCTGCTACAAACTATCTGCCTTTAGAAGGCGTATATCTTACCTTATTACCTGTGTTAGGAAATAATTGTCCGAACAATTTATAGTTATAGATTTCAAATGAGTTATATATTACTTTTTAACTCCCCTCCTATATCAACTGGTATATTAAAAGTATTCATAGTCTGCGTTATGCTGATAGCAAATACCTGGTTCTTTGTATGATGAAAATTCTTTATCTACACATTCTTTTCTTTTTTTTACTTTTCACTATGGCTCTGTGGACAGGGGCCTGAGAATTCTGCCACCATAGCATACACCAGATGGTAGGTAAGAGTCCTACAACTGGCCACTATTGATATTACATAACATCTAGTGATTTATTTGCCATTGAAGATTGCCTCGGAATATTCAAGTGATGTTAGTCATGCAGTAGCTATCTCATACTTTATCTTTTTCTTGGATCTGATATTCCATATCTTTGTGCCTAGGTGGCATGTTTTGATCCATGGTGGTCGTATCTAGGAATTTTCAGTTCCGCTACCTGTGAGATAGTTGTACTCATGCTTTCATTCTGAGTTTGCTTTGGTATAATCAATGGTGATCATTTGGCATTTAAAAGTCAAGCCATGTTTTTTTTTCTGAGAGAGACAAACGACTGACTGTGTTTTATACGTTTCATCCGTTACCATTTTCACAGATATGTATCTAGTATCTATCTCCCTATGGAACCTGTTACATTTTTCTGATAGTCAACAGTTGTAGACAGTAGAAAAGTGACAAACCATTCAGTTGTGGATTTTGTGATTGGAGTGATGTTTTTGAACTTCATATCTTTCGATATCTCCTTAAGGAAAATCTGTTGTTCAAGGATAAGACCTCCATTTTCATTGAATCTAGCATTACAGTTACGGTTGTCATTTTTGTCTGCTCTGTGTTCGATGACTTTTTTCGAAATCGTGGAGCATTTATCTTATATCTTGATGAATTGATTTCTGTAGATAGTTGAAAATAACTGTTTTTCTCAAGCAAACTAGTCCAGTTGAGTCCTCTTGATATTTTTATTATATCTGAACATTTCTTATCTTTATCTTTCTTGCATCTTTTATCTCTATCTTCACTTCCTATCTTCTCTCTCTAGGGTATTTTTGGGGTTAATTGTTTTTTTAATTATGGGATGGCAGCTCCCTTGATGCTGGACGATCTTGTGGTGGGTTCGGCTTGGCGAGTCGTTTTGGCTGTTGAGGTTCCATGCTAATTCATCTGGGGTATCGATGTGGTCATAACGCAAACCTTTCACGCTGTTGGGAGTTTGGTTTTGCCAGCGTAGTCACCATATTCGATGTCTTAGTAGTCTTGGTTGGAATTTTGATAGCGGGATCGATTGGATGGGTTGGGTCCACTCCACAAGGATCAGGTGTGAGTGAGTTGGATAGCAACTTGGAGGTGGTTTCTATCTGGGTTTTTAACCTCCCATTCATTTGTATTGAATGTTGTGTCTGCTAAGGTACCAAGACTTAAGGCGGTTTGGTATCATGCATTTCAATGCCTTCCCCATTTTTTTTGTCTGTAGGAGACCTGGTGTGATGGGCGCGAGCATAGTTCAGTCCGGCAGCTTGACTTGTCGAGCAGAGTCCTTGGAAGGGTGAACTTGGGGGGTGTCGTGTGCGTTAGCGTGGAGGTCTAGGCCGGTCAACGTGTGAAGCTCGCCTAAGAGCGGTCGTGCGGCACTACTGGGGGATCCTGAGCTCCTTGGATTCGTCGAGACTGAGGACTTGTTCGCGGTATCAAACTCAGGAGAATCTCTGAATTTTTGTGTAAGGGTTTTGTGGTTTAGCCACTTTCAGCCTGGTAGAGCTATATCTCACCCCAATTGAAGTGGACAATTGGCTATCTCTGTCTTTTGCTAATATTTATCTTAACTTCATTTCCTCTTTTGTTTCTACACGTGGATTCTTGTGGGGTTTCTGTTACTGCTGTGATGGTTGGTGTGGTGCTTCAACATTGAACTCAGGGACGAGTGGTATCAGATATTTCGATGGCGCAGCATTCTCATCTAGCAGCGAAAAGATCATCCGATCTGAGTTCGGTGTTGAATGATCACTCTTAGCTTTCGCTTCAGGGACAGGAGGCCAGCAACAATCCACAGACACCAGTTTAACCGAGAGTTGACTGTTTCACCTATGAATCTGTATCTCTCATATCCATTGAAGTATTTTATCTTTTTATAATATCTGATATCTCTGAATGTTTCGGAACTTTGTCATCTGGTGGAAACTAGTGGAAAAACTCAAAAACCTCAGGTTTTTGACTTTTTCTTACCGGGAAGAGGTGGAGTGTAACGAAAATAAAATTTCCGTTACATTTTCTATTCAAAACACCTCTTCAAGCGCTGCTAGTCACCTTTTCCATCGTGGTGGTAGACGCACTCAACACATCTGAGTTGTTCTGTCAACCCTTCAAGATACGAATCACGCGTGCACTAAAAAAGGCAATCGGAGGTGATTCTGCCCTTCTTGATATCCCTTCTTGATTATTGATTGATTATCGGTGATCGATAGGGCGTATCGTATCTGATTCTCAGGTATCGTGATAGTGTGACTTCGAAACAGGTGATAGTTATTTTGAATAATTTGAATCATCTTCAAATATTTTATCATCTTACCTATTTAATAATTTTTCAATGAATTAATATCTCCCAAGTATCGTTATATTTTTGATTAAACCGTAAAGAGTGGTGTTTTTCGAGAGACGGTGCCTGGAACATCGAAGGGTTTTCTGAAACTTCGAATATCATTGCAATCCACAAGCTTCCGACAATCTTTCTCAAGGATTTAGTATTTATTATTAATCATTATTCAGCATTATTTCGACTTACTGAACCCAATATTTCCGGAATTGAGATAAAATATTTCATTTTTATATGGAGAAGTGAGGTTATCTTCAACCGAACTGAAATATATTTAATTGAGGGAGAACGAGTACTTTCGTTTATACGTTTTTCAGTGAAACCACGGATTACTGGCTTATTTTTCCGTTGCCGGCAAGTACCAATCTCATCAGGAGACCAGAAGTTAATCAGGGTCAAATTATCTCAATTCCAGAAGAATATTGCTCAGATTCCTTTTGAAAAACAAAACCCTGTGTAGCAAGGACCTCTGACGTTTGGTGAGTAGTTTGCTATCATTCAATTCAATTTAAATTCAACTATCACTACTTACCAAACTGTCACAGATTCTTTTGAATCTTAGTTTCAGTAACTGTCTTGAGTGTTGATTTTATATACTTTGGGTAACATAGAGAGACCAGTTTCTTTCAGTCACGGTTTATAATTTGTACCACTCAACTCACTAACTTCTTTGTGAAGTTTGGGCTTGGCCAAATTTGAAGAGTTGAAGGGTTACCTAGTGATACTGGGCTGACAGGTAACGGTTTTCATCATTTTGAATACTCATTGAACAATTTTTTTTTTTTGTATACCTACTGACCTGTTTCGAAGTTTTGCGTTACATGAGAATCCAGCGTTATTAATTTGCTTGTTTCTATCGATTTTTCATATCTACCTATTTCTATCAATTTAATTAATTTATCCAGTTCAATTTCTATTGATTAAACTGAGTATCTTTCTCAATATTTCTTCAACTGATATTGTCATTTTTTTTTGTAATAAATTCTCTTTCCTGGAGAGATTCAGATTTCATATTTTTTTTTCATGAGAGAACTTACACTTATTCGAGTGAATTTACTAATTTCCTGAGACTGTAAATTTGGATCCAAATAGTCTATAGTTTAGAAACAATTATAAAAACATTTTTTTTCAATCCAACAAGTTGTAGTCTCAGTGACACTCACATATTTTTATTACTTTGGTCTAATACCTTGTCCCCCATCTTACATGTAAAACCACCGACCGTTGAAGAAGACCAACACCAACCACCTACTAGCTTCCTACCATTGAAGTGAGTGGACTCCTGAACTGTCATCGAAGCAGACAATAGCCGAATACCTTCTGCCAAGGATTAACCAGGTTAGCCAACAACTAGTGGCAGAAAGGGGTAGCCGCTTTGAGCCTACCAGAACCTTCGATACCTGTTGCCAGCCAACAACTAGAGGCAAAAGAGGTAGTTGTCTCAAGTAAAGTCCACTTCACCAGTCAAGGAGGAGCGTAAGTGGCCAAGTCAACAAGTCAACAGAACGGTCAGAAGGATAGACCATTGTGTGATTGATTAATTTTCCTCAATTAACTTGCTAATAACTTAATATTACTCAAAAATTTGAATTGAATTGTAAAAATTCACTTGAATAAATAGGAAGTTTGTTAAAATTGAATTGATTTTTCCTTCAGCAGCACATACTTCTCTTTCAGGAAGTTTGGCGTCCTAGGTTTGTTTCAAAAAGGGATCATAGTGTAAATTTCTCTGGAGGTCACATTTGCTTTTAGTAGAAATTAATTTGCATCTGCTAAGGGTGAGTGTCCCTTACCCACACCCGAGCAAGTTGTGGTTATTCAAAAGAATCTGTGACAGTGTGGTAAGTAGTGATTGTTAAATTTAAATTGAATTGAATGATAGCAAACTACTTACCAAACGTCAGAGGTCCTTGCTCCACTGGGTTTTGTTTTTCAAAAGGAATCTGAGCAATATTCTTCTGGAATTGAGATAAATTGACCCTGATTAACTTCTGGTCTCCTGATGAAATTGGTACTTGCCGGCAACGGAAAAATAAGCCAGAAATCCGTGGTTTCACTGAAGAACGTATAAACGAAAGTACTCGTTCTCCCTCAAGTGAATATATTTCAGTTCGGTTGAAGATAACCTCACTTTTCCAGATAAAAATGAAAATAGATATACAACATGGGTGAAAATCACAACATGCATATAAACTACAACATACATGTTAAATCATAAACTTGATGTTTATGTTTTTTAAAAATACTTTATTTTCTTTAATATTCTACAATCGCGATACTGGAATATCAGATAAAATAAATTAATAATGATTCGAAGACTGGGAAGACTTGAATGACGAAGTTTTCTTGATTCTTGATATTTATAACTTCGGAGATGCTGATGAAGATCTGCGTCGTTCTCCTCTATTCATAGAAGTCCTTGGAAACTGCTGAAACGGTTCCTCTAGCTACGGCGTAGAAGCTGATGCAATATTGCGCAATACTGAGACAAAGGGTCCATTCATAATTCTGATATAACAACTTCCCCCTTGAAAAGAAAGTTGATGCGGTGCGGCAACTTTCAGGTCAAGCAATTGACTTGTTGGAATTCAACTCAATTTCTTCTTCAATCTCTTCTTGAAGATGGATACTTGGTCTTCTTCTTGGTGCTGGTAGCAACCTTCGGAAGGGTGCAAATGATGTCCTTGGCTTTGGAGGTGGTGGAGGCTGATCGTTCGTGCTTGAGGTCATAATACCAATTCTCACAGAACGTCTATTCCTACACTTACAAAATATATAAAGTACTATTGCAAAAACAATTATTACAATTGTGAAAATCGTAAACCATGACATATGTTTATTCACGAATGGTTCGTTAATAATTTCATCAAGTTGATCCGAATATTGATCTAATTTATGTTGAGCAATATTCAAGTTATTAACATTTAATTTACTCAATTTCAAAGGTTTCAATTCAGGTATTTTATTTTTATTTGGTAAATCTTTACAACATTGATAGGGAATTAAAATTGGAAAACTTCTATAAGTGAGATTTTGTTC
Source organism: Zygogramma bicolorata (assembly GCA_032362365.1). Classification (NCBI taxonomy): domain Eukaryota; kingdom Metazoa; phylum Arthropoda; class Insecta; order Coleoptera; family Chrysomelidae; genus Zygogramma; species Zygogramma bicolorata. The sequence goes on from JAVJAQ010003093.1 coordinate 118,987, forward strand.
TTGCATAATAGATTTTGCATATACCCTTGTATTCCCTATAAAAGAATTGCAAGTTGGTTGAAGTTTCAAAATTGAATTTGTTTTAATTATTTTTGTTACAATATCATGCCCTGTACAATGAATGGTAACAGGTAAAGGATCTGATAATGTTATTAACCAAGTATTTTCTTGAAGTTCAAAAACAGTATATTCTTTTGCAAATAAAAGAGATATTGTGCACATTTTGGGAAGTTCCAGTAAAGGTCTCAAAATTTGGGCTTCGCATATTGAATTACTATCAATAGGATAAGGAATGACATTTTCACATATTTTGAAATTATACAGTACATTTTTACAATCATTCAAATTTTCAAATGCAGCGTACAACATTGAATCATCATCTTTTGCAATAAATTTCTTATTGGTTGGTAAGATATGGTGCAATCCTGTTCTGTTATCAAGGATTGGAATAGGATATAATTGATAAACAGTAAATGTTTCTGGTTCAACTAAAGGAACTTTCAATACAAAAATTGTTCTTGAATTTGACTGAAATGCTTGTAGCTCAATTATATCTAGATAATGAGAAATTGAAGAAAGTTTCAGTGGTAAAGGTAAATGACTTTTTTGAGTATTTTGAGAAATTTCCTGAAGAGATGATAGTAAATCTTTAGGTTTAATAATCGATGTATGAATAATATGTAATCTAGCGAAAGTAATAGCGTTCAACATATCATTCAAATAATCTTCTAGAAATGTATAACTTTCCAGTAATTGTTCGCAAATTTCGATGGTTTTCAACTTTGCATCGACTATTGCAAGTTGGTCTGTAAGGTTATAAATCCAAGATTCAATTTTCTTTATATCTTCATTAAATGTTTTCTCATCTACCTGTAATTGTTGTATGGTAGAATTGAATTCTCTAATAACAGATGTGGTTACAGATATTTGATTCTTAAGTAAATTTTCAATTTGGTGTTCATCCTTGTATATTTTATTTATACAATCATTAAAATATTCTCCATCACTGGCATCTAAATTTCCTGTGAGTGCTTTCCAAATTGAACCTACTCCGTTTATAAGTCCTCTTTTGTATCGTTTATTATAATCATTCGAATCTATTTGCGTTTCATAATACTTAGTATCTACTTGTTCAGCTATTTTACTAAGCAAGCTAATGTGCATGCTGATTTCTCCGTTGAAATATTTCATGCGCGGATTATCAGTGTCTACCAGATATATTAAATTATTTAAGATAAGGTTATTATGATCAATGGCTTCTTTGATTTGTGCCATATCTTTAACAATAAGTAGAGTCCATTTCTCATTTGATATTTTCATTTCACCTTTTTCATGATAAAATATACCTATAGAGTTGTTGATAGGTGACAGTTTATACTGGGCGTTGACTATAGTGATGGCGAAAAGCATCAGGGCAATCATTCTTGATCTGAGTTTTGATCTGAAACAAAATATGGTTTCATTCTATCAAAGTTTACTTTAGTTGTTTGATTTGTTTCAAGATTCTTCAGAAAAGCTGAATTTTTATAAATTTCAATGACTTCGAATGGCCCATTGAATTTATTATCTAGTTTTGCTGTTATTTGTGATTCTTTCACAAATACTTTGTCTCCGATATTGTAAGTGGGAGGTTTGTGATGTAAACGTTCATCAAACCTAGCTTTTGCTTTTTCTTTCTTTCCTTCAATATTAGCTCGTGCTTGTTTATAAAAGTATTCCATTTTATTATTTAAATCTCTAACATATTTGGTCACAAGGTCTTTTTGGTTGTATAAAGTCTCTGGGGGTCTACCTGCCGTATGTCCGAATATTAATTCATAAGGGGTAAATCCGTGTGTTTTATTCTGACTATTATTATAACATATAACAGCATAGGGTACAATTTCCAAAGGGTGATCGTCAGGGTTTTCGTCTTTATTTGCTCGTATCATTTCTGTAAGGGTGGCATGAAAGCGTTCTAGCGATCCATTTGATTGGGGATGGTCTACACTAGAAAAAGTAAGTTTGACATTGAAGAGTGTGCATAGGTCTTTCATAAGATGGTTATTAAATTCTTTTCCTGAATCTGCATGGATTCTCAAAGGGGTTCCATAATGTTGAAAGTATAGTAGTAAAGTAGTGACTACTGTCTTTGCTGTTTTATTAGGTATAGGGTAAGCTTGAGTGAACTTAGTTAATTCACATCTCATTGTCAATATATAATTTTTAGTTGGTATTTCTAAAATGTCGATGTTTATTCTTTCAAAAGGTGTTTTGGGTGTTTCAGTTATTACCAAAGGGCTTTCTAAATTTTTCCTACAAATTTTTGTTTTCTGACAAGTTTCGCAAGCTTCCACATAGTTTTCTACATCTTTAACGATACCTGTCCGATTATATTTTTGTCTAATCCTTCTTAAAGTTTCATTAATTCCTCGATGTAGGTTAGTTTTACCATTATGAAATTGATCTAAAATTATAGGAATTTGATCTTCATCTGGGGTCTGTACAATATTTTGACAAATTTGAAATTTTATGTCTTCCTGATCTGCTAAAATGTATGAAAACATTTCTTGGATTGGTAAGTCAGCATTATTCTCAACTTGATATACTTTTGAGGGCTCAAAGACATGTTGATCTCTATATAAGGAACTAAACATATATTCAATTGCTCCTTCTGGATCGAATGGTAACGGTATTATATAGTATTTTCTATTTTTTACTGATTTACTGCTGAGGACATTAACTTTATTATATCTGAAGTCCGGATATTCCTCGAATATATCTTCAAATATTTTTTCATGTAATTCTGTTATTTTATTTCTTTGCGGGAATATTACAATGTCTTTGTGTTTTTTGTCAAGTATTTGTTCATTAATAAATGAAAATTTCGAATAATCTATTACAGATTTAGTTTTATAAAGTCTCGAGAATGTTTTGAGTTCTTCTAGTACTGTTTCTTGTGCTATTTCAGTTTCAGTATCTGAAATTTCAGGTTCAGGTTCATCATTTTCATTTGCCATTAGTATTTTATTGAATTTTGAACACTGTTTAAAATGATTAAGTTTGAGTCTCGATAAAGCGTCAGCATTCTTGTGAATTTTACCAGGTCTATAGATTATTTCGAATTGATATTCTTCGAGTTTTAAACGCCATCTGGCTAATCTGCTGCCAGGGTCCTTAATTGAAAATAACCACGTAAGGGGTCGGTGGTCGACGATAAATTTAAATCTTCTGCCGTAAAGGTAAGGGCGAAAATGTTTCACAGACCATACCATGGCTAATAATTCGCGTTCTATTGTCGAATATTTTGTTTCGGCGGGACATAATGTTCTCGATGCGTATGCAATAGGTAAATCTTTTCCTATTGGGCCTTGAGATAAAACGGCTCCGATCGCAAATGAGGATGCGTCAGTAGTTAAGATGAAAGGTTCATCAAAATTTGGATAAATCAAAATTGGAGTTGAAGTTAAAGCTTTTTTCAATTCTTGAAAAGAATTTTTACATTCATTGTCAAATTTGAAGGGGACATCTTTTTGTAGCAATCTTGTCATTGGTTTTGATATTTTGGAAAAATTTGGGATAAATTTCCTATAATATCCTGCAAGTCCTAAAAATTGTTTGATTTCCTTTGGGTCTTTCGGTTCTGGATAATTCAATATACATTTGACTTTTGCTGGGTTTGGTTTAACACCGTCTTTAGTAATTATATGTCCTAAATAAGCGACTTCTTGTCTTAAAAATTCGCATTTATCGGGCTGTATTTTCAAATTAGATTTTCGTAAGCGTTTGAAAACTAGGGTTAAATTTTGTATATGTTCATCAATCGTTGGAGAATAGACAATTATGTCATCCATGTAAACTAAACATCTTTCATTCCTAAGTCCGGTTAGAATATGGTCTAAAATTCTTTGAAGAGTGGAGGGAGAGTTTTTCATTCCGAATGGCATTCTCGTAAATTCGTATAGTCCATTTTCTACAGAAAAAGCAGTTTTTTCTATGTCTTTAGGATCCATTTCAATTTGGTGGAATCCTGAAGCTAAGTCAAGAGTGGTAAAATATTGACATTTTCCGAGTTGGTCTAATAAGTCTGAAATATTAGGTAAAGGATATTTGTCATCAATGGTTAACTCATTTCGTTTTCTGTAATCAATTACTACACGCCATTTTTGTTTTCCAGATGCGTCGAGTTTTTTAGGTACTACCCAAACTGGGGCTGACCAAGGTGAAACTGATGGTCTTATTATATTTTGTTTCAATAATTTTGAAATTTGTGACTTCACTTCTTCTTTATGTATGTGTGGATACCTATAAGATTTTGTTGAAACTGGTTGTGCGTTTTCTTTTAATTTAATAGAATGTTTAATTTCACTAGTAAATGTTAGATTTTCAATTAACTCCTTTTCTTCATCATTTAGATGGTCTAATCTTAGTAATCTTTTTATTTCTTCACGACGACTTATTTGAGGATTCTCTGTTTCTTCATATAAATCATTTTCATTAAATTCTTCGAATTGTAAATCAGAAAAATCAATGGTTTTTTCGATAGCATTTATGTTGGCAATGGTTACAAAAAATTCTCCTTTTTCATTAATTTTGACTAGTGCATTGGGGAGTCTTACTTTATCCTTTTCAGTAGCTAACAGTATAGCTTCTGTGTTTCGAAATTTTGATTTTAGTTTGTAGACTTTTTCTACTCTTGGTTCGAATGAAATTATATTTTTTATATTCTGATCAAAGTATTTATCAATTTTTTGTTCAGTATTCTGTAAAGGAAGTTGAGGTTCTAATGATTTATTTGCAGAGTATAAGGGTAAGGTTTTGTAATTTAAAATTAGCATTCTTTGTCCGATGTCTACGATTCCATCAAAATGTTGTAAAAAATCTGTTCCTAAAATTCCGTCAAACTCTATATCTAAGTCATGTACGAAAACTTTATGAAACACTGGGTTTTCTTTTGGTCCAAATGGTATCATTACTGATTCTGTTATTAGTACTCTTCCTTCTGTTATACCTGTTATTGGAATATTTTCTGGAGATCGCCTTGTATAATTTTCAGTAGTTTTCTTTTTAAAGACTGAAATACTAGCTCCTGTGTCGATAAGAATTCTGAAGTTGTTTGCACTGATGATATAAAATAAATTGCTAACGTTGGGATTTAAAGAAATTGTTGGTCGTTCATTGTTAGGTTGCTGGGTGTTTTTATTAGCGCTGCAAGGTTCTCTGATATCTCGATATTCTCTTGCACGTGTGGATGATCTATAATTAGATTGTCCGTATACTGGGTTTCTTGAAAGTGAGGATCGATATTGTCCGTTTGATTGATTGATAGGTCGATGAATTGATTTGTCATTTGATCGATAGGTGGGTTGTCTATTGATAGGGAATTGTGAAAATCCATATCTGTTAATGTATAATGATCAGTATCATTATTCGGTTCCGTTGAATTTGAGGAATAGTAATGATCAGTATCATACATATTCTCTTCATTCACTTTATTTGAGGAAAAATCGTCCTGATGAAAACTATCATCGTAAAATGAATGAATGAATGTCTGAAACGTTATAGAAAGGTTCGTATGCCTTTATTTCGTTTCCAAAATCATCATATTCAATCATATGTGTTCTCGGAAATACATTATTTGGATTTCTCTGTATGACTGATGGTCTATTTTGTGGGTTTCCATATGATTGTTGCCTGAATTGATTTGAATTAGATGGTTGAAAGTGTGTTGGTTGTTGGGTTTGAAAATTAGTCCTGGGTTTATTTTGTTGAAAATTAGGTTGTTGAAAATTCGTTGGATTTTGAAAATTCTGTTGATAAGCAGGCCTTGATTGAAGTTGATTGTAATTGTAGTTAGTTCGTGGAGGATTTGTTCTTAGAGGATTTGTTTGCCTATTTTGAATTTGTCTGGTCGTATTTGGATTCGAATTCATTTGTCTACTGGCTATCTTTTGGTTTTCAAAGTATGAGAGCTGTATCTCACGCTTTATTCTACTTGATGCTTCTAACATTGTTCGAGGGTTACTTGCTCTTATTATCTGACCTAATTTTGGTTCAAGTCCTGTGAGTAAAGTGTTCAATACCATGGATTCTATTGGGTTTGACTGTGCTGCTTTTTGTTCATTTGTTAGATACGATTTTTGAATGCATGATAACATTTTTGCGTTATGACTCTGTAGTCGAGAAAAGAATGTGAGAGCATTCTCTCCGTTTCCTTGTCTTAAGCGTTGAAGGTCCTGAATTAGTGAAGTTAAATCTCTAGAATCACCAAAATGAGAATTTAACAGGGCTTTAATTTCTATGTATGTACTTGGATTTCGGGAATTTATCAATTGGGCGGCTTTTCCTCTCAACTTATTCCTTATGTGAATTGTTAAAAGAATTTTTTGTTGGTCTACGGCCATTTGTTGTGCATGGTCGCAAGCATTTATGAAGTTTCCTAGCGAAATTGAATCACCATCGTACTCCGGTACTATTGAAAATATTTCGGAAAGTTTATACTGTTCTAGTGGTTCATCAGGTTCATGAAGGCTTTGATTTGAACTGTGATGAGACATGTTTGGAAAATTTGGAAAATAAACTGATTTGAAATATATCACCAAATCTTACGAAATTTTGCAAGACAATAGTGAGTGAAATGAATGATTCAAGTTGTACTCACGCCGGTTATTCCTAACTTGACTAGTGGCTTGAAGTTGAAGTTCTTCTGGGACTGAAGTGGCTTCGTGGAGTTGAAGTAGCTTCTGGGGTTAAAGTAGCTTCTCGGGATGTGGTTTCTTGGGATTGGTTTTTCGTTCTTGGGGTTGTTGCTTGTTGTTCTTTGTTGCTTGTTGTTTCGTTGTTGCTTGTTGTTTCGTTGTTGCTTGTTGTTGCGGTGTGGCAGAATGCAATCCTACTTCATGAGCTCTGGCTACAGCAAGATGAGCAGCGTTCGACGACTTACGCGTGTTTCTTGTAGCGATTTCTTCACTATAAGATGAGCAACGGCGACGACTTATGCGGGTTTCTTGATGCTGAAGAGACCGTCCTGTCCACTGGGATTTTGCTTTTCGGTTCTTGGCTCGTTGAAAGTCTGAAGACTACCGCTGTTTCTTCTGTTGAATCACAACGTTTTCGTATCCTACCGACTGCGCCAATTTGTTAAATCATAAACTTGGTGTTTATGTTTTTTAAAAATACTTTATTTTCTTTAATATTCTACAATCGCGATACTGGAATATCAGATAAAATAAATTAATAATGATTCGAAGACTGGGAAGACTTGAATGACGAAGTTTTCTTGATTCTTGATATTTATAACTTCGGAGATGCTGATGAAGATCTGCGTCGTTCTCCTCTATTCATAGAAGTCCTTGGAAACTGCTGAAACGGTTCCTCTAGCTACGGCGTAGAAGCTGATGCAATATTGCGCAATACTGAGACAAAGGGTCCATTCATAATTCTGATATAACATACATAAAGACTAGTAAAATGTTTGTAAACTTCGTGTGTTCAATACACTTTTGAGGATTCTAATCTGATAGCATTTAGTGTTCAATGAACTAGTGAGGTTTTTGCAGTGCGTTTCAAAGCTGGGATCATCGTCGAGAAAAATACCCAAAAATTTTGTAGAGGAGCAGGGCTCAATAGGGGTACCGTATAAGTTCAGGTTTAAGACAGGTAAGTTCGGATTGTGAGTGGTATGGAATGTCATATAATTTGTTTTAGAAGAATTAAGATATAGTGGGTTGTTACAAAGCCAGTCCTGTAGGACATTAGTAGTGTTTGTTATTTTGCTTTGAAGTTTCAGTTTTGATTCATCAGAGAAGAGAAGGGTAGCGTCATCTGCATATAGACAGGTGAATGTGTCAGGCAGAATGGTTAGGAGTTCGTTCATATGAATAATAAAGTGTTTTGGCGACAGAACGGATCCCTGAGGTACACCAATAGAACTGTGGAGAAGAGATGTATGTTGATTTTTTATATATACCATTGTGGATAATTTTGACTCTTTGAGTTCTGCCTTCTAGAAAAGAAGTGAACCAATCGTGAGGTTTTTCTCTTATTCCGTTGAGATGAAGTTTATAAAGCAACTTTTTATGTATGACGCAGTCGAAGGCTCGACTGAGGTCACAAATATTCCTGTTGGATTGTTTCTTGACTCGACGGCATCGACAATGTTTTCATAAAGGTCGTGAATTGCACCTGTGGTGGAATGTACTGCACGAAAACCATGTTGGTTCGGGTGGTTATGGTGGTTATGGAACCTAGAACAATGGGAGGCCCCCAATGGGTACCAACAAGAGGCACTCACCACAGCAGGCACGTGCAGGCAGCTAGGATAGAACCTATAAAACCAGAGCCAAGCCGTCGCCATCATCTTTTACTACTTTGAAGTCGTACAGTACATATGTATATTCATTGTAATAGAAGTTGCTCCGAAAAAAATTGTTTTTAAGAAGTCACCCTCACGAAAAGAACTTATTTCTCGAATGTCAATTAAAATTCATGATATCAGCGACCGTGATCTATTTGGAAATTTACACCAGCGAGATTCCTTCGTTCTCTTGAGATTCCTTGGTTTGACCAGCTGTGACGTTGGCGAATATAATCATAAATAAATAAATCAGTTGATAAAATGAATGAGTTAAAGCTCAGTCTTTGAGTGAGTAGTTGAATTAGTTCAGCTCAGTCTTTCAGACAGTCTATACAGTTCAGTTTTGATAGATAGTAGTGAAGATGAAGTTCAGTTTTGATAGCAAAGTTCAAAAAGAAGCTCAGTTCAGATAGGTTCAGAGAATTCAACAATGAGTATCTAAGCTCGATTCAAAATTTTGCATTGAATTTTTCAACGTCAGTTTGTGCAGAAAATCACGCTGTAGTTTTCTTTCGAGACCAAATCCAGTTGCTAAAAGTCCGAGGTGCCTATATCGCTAAGAACAATGTGTGAGTTATAATAATTCTATTATTAATGACTCTGCAAGATGATCGTAACATTTCGTGAAAAATGACGGATATACCGGGTGTCTCTTATGAATCTCATGTCTCAATTGGAACTCATGTAGTGCATGTTTCCTGTTGTGATAATAACATTGTCTGAATATACATATGGGATTTGAATTATATAATGTATCAACAACCAAATTGTTTCCATCCAAGAGAAAACGAACTCAACCCAATTTGAGATCTGTCCGTGCTGATCCATAAAGTTTAACTTCGGTTAAACCTAATAATGACCGCTCGAAATAACATCAAACGAACCCTTATGGAGTTTCGAAATGCAAGTTAGTTCAGACTTTATCAAATACATCTTTAGGAAGCAAACTTCACTTCTATGTGAAACAAATTGAAATCAAGCACGTATGCAGAAATCATCCATATCTATAACCAAAGGAAAACGAGATGCATGTCCATTCACAAACGAAAACATGGGATGCATACAAGGTGAAACTCGTTCAACTAGTATTGTGTGAGTTTCACTTTGTATGTGTCACATGTTTTTGTCTATGAATATGTATCTATAAAACGTTATCACATAAATATCTGATGTTTGACTCTTGGAGATGAACTTCAGTCTGGAACATAGTCAAGTGAACTGAAATGTTATTCTACAACTTTATAGATCCCTCACCCAAATAATACTATAGTTGATAATTTTCGTACAAAAGTATTTGTGAGAACGATACTAGTCTAACATGTAGCAGTGGGCTGTTGATGGGTTAATATATTTCGGCCAGAAGTACTCCTGCCAATTTAAAGTTTGCCAGCATTGGTCCACAAGCAAATCATTGATCTCCATAAAGGCAAACAGTCATTGGCCCTGATGATGGCCGGTGTGTCCTATTGATAGTGGCCCACCGACATTTGCCATTGTTTTGCCGTTACGGCAACTTCTGGTGAACTTGTATTGGGCCAAAAAAATGGTAACCAAAATTGTTTACTGGGTAAGCATGATTATCACTGTGGTTCAATCATCAGTTTCTCTTAACCCAAATGTTTATAGAAAAACAAAATTGAAGTTCAATATATTGTCTGAGATAATCACATTGAAGTAATGAGTGATATCATACTATATAGTCTGTCCTTCACAACGAGCAGACGTGTTTTCTATACGCTCCCGATAAAATTGTTTTGAAGTGAGTTCTTGCGGATAATATTCAAGTTTGATATCGAACGATAGAAAAAGTGGTGGATATTAATTACACTCTTCCACGGACGATAGTTTGAGAGAAGTAACAACAAACCCTCAAATTTATGTTGAAGGTAATAATAAAAACTCGAGCAAACATGGAACAAAAACTGGATCTTCTCCTCAAGGTAGTCTCTGAAATGAAAAACGATATACACGACATAAAAACGAATGTAAATAGCCTCTCACAAAAAAACGAACAACTGAAAGTAAGGATCAATAAATTGGAAACTAGACTATCTTACATGGAGAAACAACAAAGGATTAACGATATCATCTTTTACGGCATTCCAGAAAACGATCAGGAAACCATCGAACCTGAACAGCTAAATATCATCAAATTCGTTGGTGATAAGTTGAATGTGTCACTCGAAGACTATCACATACAGGATGTTCGCAGATTAGGTACCACAAAAAAGAAGAAAATACGTCCCCAGTTGCTGAAATTGAGCTCCGTACCAAAAAAACATAAAATTTCCAGAAACACCAAGAAGCTTAAAGATACTCCGTTTACAATTTCTGAGAATTTTACCCATGAAGTAATGGAAACGAGAAAAAAGCTGATGCCTTACTTACATAAAGCAAGAAACCTGGAAAAAAAGGCCTTCCTCAGACACAACTATATTATTATAGACAACAGGAAGCTGACAGTAGAGAATCTGGCTCAATGTTCCGACTCCATGTCCGAATCAGAAAGAGAACAACTCCGTTTGGGTCCTTCTTCCTCGCTGCAAGGTATCTCCAACTCTAACGCAAAACCAAAACCATACCAGCTGCGTAACACCGGAAAAGATGCATGGGAATTAAAAATCACAACAAGATGTAATGCACCTACTATAGTGATGCATATCAACATCCAGTCCCTGAGAAACAAGCTGGACGATTTTAATGTGTTTTTGGCAGACTCTAGCGAGGAGAATGGATATGTAGACTTTCTGTGTTCATCAGAACATTGGTTGAATGGAGAGGAGGTCGGTTTTTACGTACCAAATGAATACAAAAAAATCTCTCATTTTTCACGTATAGCGTCAATCCATGGTGGTGTTGTAATTTTTGGGCGAGAAAATCTCAACTTCGAAAAAATTGTGAATCTAGATGCAGTCCCCATTGAAAAGGACATAGAATATACCGTATGTTATTGCCCTGAAAATAGGTTGGTCGTTCTTTGTATCTACAGAAGCCCTCTGGGTAAGCTCGATCATTTTATAAATGTTTTTCTGGACGTAATGAGTGAATTGTATGATAAATTTAAAAATTACGATTTTGTGGTTTGCGGGGATTTCAATATGAACTTCAGTATTTCAAGTAAAAATAATGATGACTTCAGGAATATTCTGGATATGTTTGAACTAACAGCTACAATTACTGAACCTACACAGGCGACTCCCAACTCCTCATCAACGATTGATAATATCTTAGTTAAACTGAAAGTTCCTTATTTCACTTGGGTAACAGGGGTCGGTCTTTCAGATCACAATGCTCAATTTCTAAATATTCAATATGATCACAAGAAAGACAGCTCTATCATATATGAGAAAATGAGGTTGTACAATGAAAAAATAACGATCTTTCCAGTAAATACTTGTCGAATATAAATTGGAATGACCTTTACAATACCGATGAAATTGATGATTCTTTCAAGATATTCTATCTCTTCAATTGCTGCTTCCACAAAGCATTTCCTATAAGGAAAGTAAAGCTCAAAGAAAGCAATAACTTCAGGGGTTGGATAACGACAGGTATAAAAAAATCGTGTGAGAATAAAATTTTTTTATTGACACTGAAAAAACATACAAACAATCCTCGCATTTTGAAAAATATTATAAGCCTTGCAAAAATAGTATATTTCAATTCCACAATTATTAACTCCGAAAATAAGAGCAAGAGTACTTGGAACCTTGTCAACCATTTCACCAGAAAGGAGTACAGGGGCATCGAAAACATATGTACTCATCAACAAAAATGGCACTGATTTACAAAATCCCCAGTTAGTTTCCGAAGTATTCAAAGACTTTTTTTCATATGAACCTCTTTCAATGGATGTCGACAGCACCCCTTAAACCAGCCAAGAACTCTTGGAAAAAGTTAAATTCAACTCTGTCAGGTCTTTTTTCTTTTTGCCATTAACAGAAGCTGATGTAAAATGCTCTATATTATCTCAGAAGCCCAAAAAATCCACCGGCATTGATGACATACCTATGACAATAATAAAAAATAACGTTGATATACTTATAAAACCTTCAACTTTTTTATTCAACAAATCCCTGTCAAACGGAGTTTTTCCTGGAATATTCAAAACATCCATTGTTCTAAAAAAAAAAAATTGTTCGTTTCCGTTAACCAGCTGACGAACGTCAACCCTCAGAAGTCGAAACTTGTGCGAGCAATGGATCAACGAGGCCTTACCTTTTAACGTGCGATTACCCAGCACGGTGGCCCGGCGAGGATTCGAACCCCGGCCTTCCGCTTGATAGGCAGATATGCTAACCACTACACTACCGAGACCACCATTATACCCATACACAAGAAAGGCGACAAATCAGAGGTGAAGAACTACAGGAAATTTCGCTACTACCAAGTTTTTCGAAGCTTTTAGAGTGGATTGTGAATAAACAGCTAACGACATACCTCAAAAAAAATGAAAATTATTACAGATTCCAATTCGGATTCAGAGAGAATTCGAATACAGTCGACGCAACATTCGCCTTGTTAGAACATGTCAACCGAATAATAGAAAACAATGAACATCCGCTTGGCATATTTTGTGATCTTTCTGAGTCGTTTGACTGCGTGGACCATAATCTACTTTTGCACAAGCTAGGGTACTATGGTGTGCGTGGTATCCCCAGGAGATGGTTTGAAGACTATCTTTCCGAGAGAAGGATGCGTGTAAGAGTTCAGGCAATTCAAAATGAAGAAGTAACGAACTTTTTCTCTGAAACAAGTATGGTTAAAAGAAGTGTTCCTCAGGGATCCATTCTCGGCCCAACACTATTTCTGATTTACGTAAACGACATTGTAATCAATTTTCCAGAAGTAACCTTTTCACTTTTTGCTGACGACACCAGCCTGATTGTCAATCATAAAAGTCCACAATCACTACTCACCTTTTCGCAAGATATTGTGAACGGTATGCTCAGTTGGTTCAGAGCCAACAAACTCTTGCTGAATGTGAGTAAAACTCAAAGTATTTGCTTCAACCCTTATAGAAAAAAAGAAGATATAAAAATAGTCGTTGATGAGAAAACAATAAACACAACAGATTCTTCAAAATTATTAGGTCTCTATATCGACTGTGAACTAAATTGGTCAACACACATAAAATCATTGAATCAAAAACTCAGCTAAGCGATTCTGCCATTAGAACTATCAGGATGCATACAGACGAGAAAGTTTCCAAAACAGTTTATTACGCGTATTTTTATTGTCTATTGCAATATGGGATTGAGTTTTGGGGCACATCTGTAGATTCAACCTCAACATTTCTGATTCAGAAACGAGCTAAGAACCATTTTCAATTTGAAGTATAGGGATTCATGTAGGGATTTCTTTTCGAACCACAAAATATTCACACTAACCAACTAACACGGGACCAGTCAGTCATTTTGCCCAAATACAATTATAGTAAAACCCGCAGAGGGCCCCTATATACAGGTATAAAAATTTATAACCATATTCCAAATCCTATGAAATCACTCAATATGAACAGATTCAAAAACGCGCTAAAAAAATTGTTACACCAACATGTTTTTTAAACACTCGACGAATTTTTTTCGGAGCGTTATGGTATGCAATAATAACACAAAATGTAACATTCACGAAATTATTGTACGTGTGTGTGTATGTGTGAGAGTTAGTGCTCATGTATATGTACAGTTGTATTCATAGAAAATGGGTACACTAAAATTGTTATAGTGTAAATCGGGTTTGTTTGAATTTGACTTAAAAATAATGTATGGTTGACATTGACAAGCCTGTCAGTGCCAAAACGTTTCAAAATGCCTCGTCATTTAACTGAAATTGAAAAAGCTCAAATAATAGCCAGAATCGTAGATGGGTGGTCAATACGTGCATTAGCAGATTTTACCGGAAGAAGTAAAAACACTATTTTAAGAATTAAGCAACGTTAGATTCAAGAGGGGTCTTTGAAAAGAAAAGTTCGTAATGGTCCGGCACGCATTTCCGTCCCTGAACAAGATGATGCATTTCTGGGATATCTAAGGGCAAATCCTTTCGAAACTGCAAGAAATGCTGTCATTGACACAGGATTTCCTGGGTCTCAACCTACCGCTAGCCGAAGAGTCAAAGAATCTGACTTAAAAAACCGCGTAGCTGCGAAAAAAATGATGCTCACAGAAGAACGGAAACATTCTCGTTTACTTTTCGCCCTAAATTATACCTACCGCGACCATCAGTTTTGGAACACGGTAGTGTTCACTGATGAAAAGGTTTTTCAGTCAACATATAATGGACAAATTCGTGTCTACAGACCAGACAATACAAGATTTGAAGAACGCTACACTAGCGATCTTGCTTTCAGACCTGGGCGATTTTCAGTAAACGTATGGGGTTGGAAAAGTGCTTATGGACTTGGTGTCTGCTGGCGTTTGGAGGGAAGGTTTAACGCCGAACATTATGTGTCCATTCTGGAAGATATAATGCTCCCATCTGTTGGACAAATATTTCCAAATAACTCATTTGTCTTTCAGCAGGTTAACTGCCCGGTCCATACCGCAAATGCTGTAAGGGAATGGTTTCAACATAATGATATTGAAGTCTTGCCATGGCCCGCTTACAGTCCCGATATTAATCCCATGGAGAATGTTTGGGGTATAATTGTAAAACAAATATATGAAAGAAATTTTAGACCAAACAATTCTAATGAATTATGGGAAGTTATCCACGAGTGCTGGGAAGAGCTGGATGCAAATGTTATAGGGAATTAAATTCACTCAATTCCAGGCAGATTGGTTCAAATAGTCGAAAAAAATGGTCATATGACCAAGTATTGAATTTTTATAATTTAATTATAAATTATATATTACATTATAATTAAACATTATTTATACATAGTTTTCTGTTTTTATTATTGTTATTGGTTACGTTGTGTTTAAAACTTTGCGTTGTAGAAATATTCCAATACATTAAAATCATTAATCACATTTTATATGTTTTTGTTTTGTCTATCGCCGTCGAAAAGAAAAGCCTGATTAACGCAAATATGGCAAAATCTAGTCATAAGACTTGTACCCATTTTCAGTGAATACAACTGTACATATTAAGAAGTAGTTACAGCTAGTTCTCTTTCCCGCTTTATGCAGCGTAACCTGTCATTTAAATGTTCTTATGTCAACTTTTATGTATCAAATGTGATTTTGCTAAATGGGAAATAAATCTTATCTTATCTTATCAACCATGAGTACAAAGCTATTCTCAACAACTTTTTTATTTAATCGAATATGTTGTAACAATATGCCTTGGGTACCGGTACCCTTAGTGGAGACACAGCACCGCTGGCCTTGTCAAGGTAGTCGTGCATAGCGCAGCAGCGAGAGAGAAGTATTCGTGGATATTTGGAGACATTTCTCCCATTTGGAGTTGTCGGTAAACTCAACGTGACACCCGTGCTTTCTGGTGATAACGAACGTGAATATTTGCTACTTGTTACCTGCAGGTATGTAATAGGCAACTGTTGTTGATTTTGGCTGCTTGCTTGGTGGCTGGCTACCGCTAGGTATGCTAAATATATATCCCCTTTTCAGAGTTGTCTCTTGTCGATGTACCTACATACTCCTAAATGAATTGTGATAACGCTTCCTTCGGTGGTTTCTGTTGCTGACTACGTTCCAGTCGAACCTATTTGCTTCCCCCCTGAGCCCCCTAGAGTCTATTCTGTTACATCTTGGCACACAACGTGGAGCTGGAGTCTGCAACAATGCCATTGCGATATACGCCAAACGAAGCAAATCACAAAGTCGAAATCGAAATCACGAGGGACCCACACCTGTTTCTTCGGAACCAGCAAGGAATGCTCCCGTACAAGAAAATTCTTTGGTAGGCGAATCTGTGACTAATATTCCGGCGACTGCGTCAGGTTCAACTGACCAAGTGGAAACTATAACAGAAAGGTTGGACATTCGAGGAATACCAGGTATGAGTAATTTACGTAATAGCTTTATAGAGCCGCGAGCAGGAAGAGCACTGTCCAACGAAGTTGGGGATAGGCGAAACAGCATGCCGCCGACCTTGTTTCATAATAATGCGGGCTTGTTTTCT
Source organism: Zygogramma bicolorata (assembly GCA_032362365.1). Classification (NCBI taxonomy): domain Eukaryota; kingdom Metazoa; phylum Arthropoda; class Insecta; order Coleoptera; family Chrysomelidae; genus Zygogramma; species Zygogramma bicolorata. The sequence goes on from JAVJAQ010003093.1 coordinate 135,410, forward strand.
GCCCCGCCGCCTGTAACTTTTAGTTCGCTTGACCTGCTTCCTAATTGTGCTTCTGCATCAGCCTCGTTTTTGCCTGATAGGGTTGTACCTGGGCCCCAGTCGTCATATAATTTGCCAAAACCAGTTTTTTCCTCTAACTGTAATGTCAATAATACAGATAATTCTGGGTTGTATAATCGATATCGAAATCCTGTGAACTTTGCTTCTGTAAATGTTTGTAAAAATATAAATGGACAAAATAATAATTTTGTGAACAATGAAAACCTAGCAGCAGCCAATCTACCTCGTCAAGAGCCGTTACCGTGCTTTCAGCCACATGGCCCAGCAGGGTATACAAATTTTATTAGAACAAGAGCAACAGATATTTCGCCAATTTTCGATACGGAAGGAATACATCCAGTTATGTTTATCAATAAACCAGAACAAGCTGTTGTGCATTTGAACATACCTCCTGCTCAAATTCCCTTTTGGTGTAACAGTTTGTTTCAAAAACAGAGCCGACTTTGTTAGATTCGTTTCATAATTTTTCCGATTTAAAAAATGCCTTTCTCGAACATTTTTGGGGCCATCACAACAACTACAGTTGCGCATGAACTTAGAAACAAGCCGCTATTGCCAGAAAAATGGGTCATACGTAGATTATTTTTTGTCACTGTTTAGGAAGACACTTTTCACCTCAGATAGCGTCGGCTTTGATAGGTACTTCAACCCTGCAGGACGCAAATACACGATTGCGCCAGGCAGATTACATAACACGCCCCCCTCGCCCCTTAGAGCCACGCTATGGAGGAGACACCTTTCGGAAAGACTTTCCTCGAGAGTATCGTAATAATAGTAATAATGGTGAATTCCGGAATGACCCCCAGAAGCGATATGTTAGTGCGTGCACACTCGAACCCCATAACGATATCGATTCGGAAAACTTATGAAAAGTCATCGATGTGGTCCGGCGGTGACTGTTTTGGGACGGACCAAAGAAAAAGATGAGTGTTGTAATTCTTATCCATTGAAAAACCTATTCGAAGAGGAATGTGATTTTCCACATCAGAAACTGAAATTCAGATCTCCATTAATTAAAATAACCATAGGTAATTTAGAATTTCCCGCTCTCGTCGATACGGGTAGCGGAATTTGTTTTCTCTCATTGGAAACATACGAACAAATTTCTGCTATTCTAAAAGATTCAACTTTTTTCAACATCAGCGGTATTCGTATCTCTGAAGCATTCAAAGCAAGGCAAAAAAGGGTTCTGAAACAAGTTTTTGTGCCGTTCGCGCTGAATGACTTTCATCATCACTTTGAATTTTTAGTGATTCAGGAACTCATTTATCCGGTTATTATCGGAATCGATTTGTTGAGAATTTGCCATGCAAAAATTGATTTAGAATGCGAGAATTTTTTTCTGCGAATAAATGAATCAGTTTTTGAAGTTGGCGAGCTGATAATAAGTCACGAATAAGCCACGGAAACCTTGAGCCCTATTAGGATTTGCGCGGTCAATTCGTCACAACCTGATACACGAATATTGAATACAGGGTGTTCTTCGCATATGGAGCCTCCGTTGAAAAAAATTAAATTTCTTGGGTATTTAATCAATTCATCTGGTCTTCGGCCAGACCCGACACGAGTCCAAGCCATTAGAGATTTTCCTGAACCCCAAAACGTGAAACAATTACAAGCTTCCTTGGGTCTCTGCAACTACGACCGTGCTTTTTGTGAGGATTTCTCCACGGTGTCCAAACCCCTCACGTTCCTATTGCGAAAAAAAAATTAATGGAAGTGGGCACAGGTTCAAAAAGATTTGTTAAAGTTGAAGGAGTTAATCTGTCGCGAAGTGTTGCTTTCTCATCCGGACTATGAATAGGAATTTTTTGTCCAGAGCGATGCCAGTGACGTGGCGGTCGCAGCCATATTATTTCAAATAATTGGGGGAAAAAACGTACTGTGGCGTACGCGAGCCGTTTGTTATCAGACAGAAAACGCAGGTTCTCAATACCGGAAAAAGAGCTTCTAGGGATATTATTTGCTTAACAAAGGTGGCGTGTCTTTTTATTGGGCCGTGACTTCGTTATTCATTCGGATCATAAAGGGCTTTTCCACCTAAACTCCTGTCGCCTCTTATCGCCGCGCATCACGCGTTGGGTACTTGCCCTCTGAGAATTTTCGTTTGCAGTCAAGTATACTCCTGGAAAGGATAACTTTTTACCTGATGTCTTGCCTAGGCACCCCCACTTAGGCCACCTTCGCCTCAAGATGGATGTTTCAGAGTATGTGTAGAGCCCCTTAAAAAATTCTAACTTTTGATGAAAGATATGAGCGAGGTACAACGTAATGATTCCCGGTTATCTGCAAAACTTGAGGCGATCCAAAAGGGCTCCCCAGGCCGTTTCTTCCTTCGAGAGGGACTGTTATTCATCCAGAATCAGGAGAGTAATTTGTTATGCCTTCCATTGTGAAAACGCTTCCTCCGGTGGTTTATGTTGCTGACTACGTTCCAGCCGAACCTATTTGCTTCCCCCCTGAGCCCCCTAGAGTCTATTCTGCTACAATGTTTACTGCGACTTATGAATTTTCCAGTGCATCTCCTGAGAACTTCTTTCTCCGGCATCATTTCAGAAGAAGATATACCTAGTAGCAAACAAGACAAAGGTACATATATCGTAACTTGGGGGAAAAAAAATTCAATAAAGATTTTATCAACAAGAATGTTATGGTGACCAAATTTAATGTTGATTTTTGTTTTAGATTCAGTCATACATTGTCCAATATCCTTGAAAGAAGAAAATAAAACAACTACAAGGAAAAGTATTTGCACAAGACGACAACAGTTATAACAGTTTTAACTTCCCAGTAACTAGCCTTGAAGAGCTGGAGTCATTTGAAAATAAAATGGATGGTGAGAAAATCAAAAAGCTGGTATGTGTTCCTACAAATAATAATTCATCAACTAATTGATTTGCCGGACCTTACCAAGAATCATTTTTCATTCTTTCCTAAAGACATTAATCTGCAAAAAATTTGGAGGAGATGGAAATACTAACAGAACAAAGGAAGGAATTGATAACAGATTACGTTGCAAGTTACTACAGTTTTTATGGAAAAAGAGCTGATAAAAAATCATTTCGCAACTTAAAACTGAGAAGTGTGATAGTAGGGAAGTAGGGATTTTGTATCATCAAAAAGTTACATGTTCTACATTGTTAATTCGCGATGAAATTTGTTTCGAAAGAACAGGCCTACCTGATGGTTTTTTTCTGATTGTACAAGGTTTGTCAAAAAAACTCCAACAGCTTATTCTACTAATAGAAAATAGCAAAGCTCTGTAAACATATCAAAAATAATTTTCCAACGAAAATTTCAACATTTCCTTTCTGAAAATTTGCATTAAGAACAAGTTATTTCACCTTTCCGAGAGCAGTTGGATCTTATTGTCATCGCAAATTTTATTGTTTTTCCTCAAATGTTCCGAAACTTCTCAGAACAATTTTCGAAAACAAATCACGTTTGGACATATGGTTTTATGAAAGATTGTCCACTAAACTTCGGACCACATTGCTTATAGAAATATATTTTTTAGCAGGTAGTTACCCAGTTATCCACTTTGCTACAATAATTGTTCAATAATTTTCCAGATGCTGTCAAAGCAATGATGAGCCCGCTAGCTACAGATTTTGAAGTTGAGAACTGCATAAAAGTTTGGCTAAAACATGCTCCTCAGCGCTCCAAAACAAAAATGACGAAGGGAAACAACAATAATGTTTTATTTGAAAAATGATGACATAATATGTTTTCTATTTGTTTCTATGTCTCTGTTTTCCAGTTCGCTACATCTGTAATGTCAGTTCAGAAGAGTTTATAATTTGTTTTTGTTCACTTATATGGATGAGTATTTGTTTTACAATAAGAAAAGATCTTCAAGAAGAAAAAGTTGAAAGAAATTGTTGGCCCACGTCAGTTCTTCAGCAGAGTTTCTGAAGCTAGAAGGAATCTTATGCTCTCAAATGGTAACAGATCTGATAATATAATTTTAGAAACCAGTAGGAGTAGCAAAAATGATCATGAATTTCAAAGTCATTTCAATAATGTTGGCTTTGTTGATAATGAAAGTACAGGAACACATACGTTACAAATACCGGACAATAATACCCCCAATACACAAGGGAAAGATGAGAATATTACAGTTGCTTACCTGTTTCTTGAATACAATGATGACACAGTTATTGCTACTCCCAATTCAGTATCAACTAGTGAACCATTAGAGTCAACTTTGAAAGATAAATTAACAATTCGGACAATAGAAGAGAAAGTTTCACTTTCTGCAGTTACCAATTTGTTGCATATATTACAAAATTTTCATCCTCCATTTCCCCTTGATTGTAGAACACTTTCAAAAACCCCACGTCGAATATCAGTTGAAGTTCTACCATATAATGGTGAATATGTTCACTTCAGTTTGAAGAATACCTTATATGGAATTTTGCGTTCGGCGGCAAGAAAAGTCATTCGATTATTTAGGTTAACAAGTGCACGTGCTACGATGATGTCTCTACCGCGAAATAAAAGTAAGTGATTGTTTTTCTGGTGTTTTATTGGTATATTTTTGTTGAGAGTGTACTACAGAACATATGGAATATATGGGTTCTGTTTTAAATATTACAAACATTCCGCAATGGGGGATTCGGTTAACGTATCATGCGTGATACCTTAGGTCCCACTGACTACAAAGTTTTGTTTCAATGCAAAAATTGGGTATTTTCACGAGGAAACAAATATAGTTTACTTTTGATTTGAAATATTATTTTTTCAAAGGCCTTTGACCGCGTCGGAGCTAGAAAAATAGCTCTCAACTTAGACCAGTCGGATCTCGATCTTTCTTCGGACGATGATGAGGATGAGGTTGATCCAGGTTTGGAAAATGTGGTTCCCGATCCAGATGAAATAAATATCGTAGACAACATGAGCGATTCATCTGATGAGGAGTCTCTTGCCCACTACCTACCAGGTTACTAGAAAAAATGGTCACGTACTTGTCAGTTTGAACCAAGTCATTTCCATTTTCAAGGAGAAAACATAGACACTGAGTTAGAACAGCCAATTGCCTACCTAAAAAATATATTTCGGATGAGTTTTTCGAAGACGTTGCCCTTTTCACAAACATGCGCGAAGTTGATGATGAAGGTCGTTCCCTCGACACATCCGAATATGAAATGCGAATTTTTTTGGAGCTTCCATGTTGATTGGAATTTATGGTCTACCGAGGATTAGGATGTATTGGGCGCAAAACACAAGAGTACCTTTTATTTGAGACAACATATTATCCAGAAATCGGTATTTCAAACTCCGATCGCGCCTAAAACTTGTGGTAGATCAGAAAATTCACAAAGAAGAAAGATACTTGGACAAGTTTTGGAAAATAAGGCCAATACTAGACATTGTGCAAAAAGGATGCCGCAATAACAAAAGGACTCGATATTTATCAATAGATGAACAGGTGATCCCATTTCATGGGCAAGTTAAAATGCGTCAATTTGTTAGAGGCGAACCCAATCCCGTAGGATCGAAGAATTTCGTCATGACAACGCCAGAAGTGATCGCATTAGACTTTTATCTTTACGAAGGAAAGGGGTCGTCTGTGGACTCGTTCTTGGTGAAAATGGCCGAAAAATTTTATGTAGGTGGTAGAATGGTACTAAAACTCACAGAGACCCTACCAATAGGAGCTTCAGTCTACACAGACCGATACTTTACCTCAATTTCGTTGATCGAGTTACTCTCCTCAAGACAAATGACTCTAGCTGGTACAATTATGGCTTCTAGGATTCCGAAAAACGCAGCATTTTTAAATGATGATCGATTGAAAAAATCAGGTCGTGGTTCACATCATGGGTTAGTTAGAGAAGATGGAAAGATTATTCTAACGAAATGGTTCGATTCTAGGCTAGTGCATTTTGCTTCTTCTTCCTCTGGCATTGAACCTTCAGAAAGTTGTTATAGATGGTCTAAGACCAGCCGATTACAATGCTGAAATGAAAGGTGTTTATTTACTAGACAGGGTGATTGAAAAATATGCAATGCGTGGACGTACTGAAAAATTGATAATACGTGCAATCTACCACTTTTTCGATTTTGCAGTAGCTGCATCTTGGCTCGAATATCGTCAAAATACCAGTACAGATGGCTTGAAGAGAAGACACTTTGGACTATCTTGATTTCAAATTATCCGTTGCTCAATATTTGATTTCGACTAAAAAACCTGAACAAAGTGAAAGGAATTCGGAACGAAGTGAATATGATGAAGAAGAGGCACCGCCTCTGAAACAAAGGAAGGCACAACCTGTTCCAGATAGAAGAGTCAGAACCGTTGGTAACATCCACCTACCAGTATTTACGAAGCAAGAACAAAAAACAAGATCAAAATGTCGATTTCCAAAATGAGGTAAATTAACGTTTGCATGCGTTACATTTGCATGCAATATTTATCTTTGTTGTACCGTTGATAGAAATTGTTTCGCGCTTTTTCACAAGTGAAATGATTTTATAGATCTGTTGTTTTTGTACATTTCTGTATGCCTCTAGACCCAACGTATCATATGAGATACCTCAATTTTTTCAGAAAAAAAAAATTAATTTTTTTCAGCCATATGCTGGTATTTAGACCCAGTCTTCAATAAAAATGTAGGTTTGGTAAATGAATAGATTCACCCTTGGGTCTGAGGAGGTTAAATGTGATCCTTTCATTATCGGCACACATAACCAAGCCCTTTGGAATCTTATTCGGAAGATTTTATAGCTGACCTTCAAGAACTTTTAACTATAGGAATAGTGGAATAATATTGTTCACTATACCATTGAAATACTCAGCTGTGTGTGTGATGCACCTGCGAAAGCATATTTAAAGTGTATCAAATCATATACAGGATATTCTTCTTGTGAAAAGTGCGTGGAATATGGTACTTTGTTGGAAGGGTGGTTGTGATAAGCACCAATTCTACTAAACGAACCGACGAAACGTTTTTTGCGATGGTAGATGAAAATCATCACATGGGCATTTCTCCTTTGTCACAGTTGAATATAGGGCTTGTCTCTTCATTTCCCATTGACTATATGCAAGCAGTTTGTCTTGGAATAACAAAGAAACTTCTTAAAACTTGGGTGGGTGGTAACCTCAAAGTTCGGTTACCTTTCAGATCTACTGAAATTTTGTCGCTAAACTTATTGTCATTAAAGAATCATGTTCCTAAAGAAATAAACCGAAAGCCTAGAGATTTATCTGAGTTGCCTAGGTGGAAGGCACCAGAATTTCGCACCTATCTTTCGTATTTAAGGGCACTAGTTTCAAAGAATGTCTTAGATATTGCAGTCTATGAGCATTTTTCATTGCTACATGCAGGAATTTCAATTCTTTGTTCTCCAAAATTCATTGAAACAATAGGCCCTCATGTAGCCGAAAAGTTTTTGAACTATTTTGTATCGTATTGCAAAGAAATATATGGTAATTAATTCTATGTCTACAATGTTCATGTTTAAACTTATCTTAACCTGATGCAGAAATGTTCGGATCGTTGGATTCATTCTTTGCTTTTCCTTTTGAAAATCGTTCAGGTCAAATGAAACATTCTTTAAAATCACCACATACATTTTTTCAACAGATTTACTGTCGTCCAGTAAAATCAAACAATAATATTCAAAGTTAGGCCTTCAGGCGCTACTTCTGAATATGCACTTCTTTATGAACATAATCAGGACCTGATTTGAACGATGTTAGATTTCATAAACAATACAGAAAAAATCTATTTTAAAATTACATGCTACTGTTATCCAAGAACAACCGACTCTGTCGGCGTACCAAACTTTGTATGTATACAATAGCACGCGCCCGACACGTATTAAGAGAATCTCATTTCAGCGGTAACTTTGAAATTCGTTTCTCGATCTACTCTCACCAACGACTTATACTGGTAAAATTATTTAATTTTATGAAATGTACATGTTAACAGAATTCGGTGATTTACTCTGTAAAACTCCAAACTGCGAGAAATGCGTCGAGTGAGTTTTCAACGAAATATATCTATTCCTGGAAATACATACCACTTTTTGTGTAGGACAGTGGTGAAATTGTGTTCCACACTTTATTCCCGATATAAAAAAATTAAAATCAGGTTGTTATCAATGAAAAAAGTGTTACCGTGGTATCGACAACTTCCAAGCGTAGGACTGGAAAAACGTGCCACTAAATTTGTAGGACTATGTGGCCATATCATTATACAAGTATTTACTAAGCTGCATAAAAAAAAACCAGCTGGTTATTAATAATTTTTATGACCTCGTTTTTTCGACATATTTGGAGTGGAGGACGCTCCAGTCGAACCATCCATTTTGTAGGACAATTGTTTTTCCGAGCGTATTATCCAATTATCTTAATATTTGAATGAAAAAGTGACTGTTAGTCCGACAATTTCGACACCCCGCCGAATCGACATGTTTCACACCTGCGCAGTACGTTAGCTACCTCTAACGAGAATTTTCACAGAGGGAAAACTTGGGCGTCTCGTCGAACCGAACTGACTGATGGAGATTCAGCCTGTTATTAATCACTCGAAAAATCAGGCGGTGGCTGCTGGACTATAGTCTTTGGGCCATTGGCGAATTGTTTACATTGGTACTGGTTGTTATTACATCATTTCCTATTGAGTTTTCAAAGTGATTAGATGCAGATTCGAGATTTTTGTGAATTAAAGTAGTTTCGAATTGGGTTTATGTGAAGTATAGAACTTGTGGACAACATTCTCTTGAACAGTAGAGAGTGGAGTGGAAAATTACTGTGAGTTTCTTACTGAATTCACATGATATGAATGTACATCTAAAAGTGTATACCTACTTATTTTCAGTGTTTCGAAGATGAAGCTGAGTATATATGAATACATGTGGTATCTGGGTGGAAGTGAAAATTCTAAATGCATAATAGAAGGAGACAATGTTTTAAATGCAGGCCATCATATCCTGGCTGGTCAAATAGAGGGCAATGATGAATATATGCAAGTATATGCCTTGTGTTTACAGTCCAGTGCTATTAATTCTGATCCCCATATAAAAAAGGGTACATTAATTATCCAGAATACCATATCTGTTAGAACTATGTTGTGCTCCTGTAAAGCAGGAAATAGTGGCAGATGTAAACATACTTCAGCATTTCTGGTTGAATGTGTTAGGTAAGAAGATTGCACGGGTGTGAAGTTAGCCACAACCACAAGATACACTGAGAAAAATTTACTCGATTATTTGTTACCGTGTTATTAAGTTGTTTTATGCATAATTCTATGCACATTTCAATTCCATAGTTGATGGATATTGAAAATAGAGTATGTGACTGTCGCCTCGTCGAAGGAAAAATGAGGGGATATAGTGATGTAAAAAACCAGGAAACTCAATAACATTTTCAAAAGGCTCTGTCGAGGAATTTTGAATGCAGATTCGGATTGAGGGTGACAAATAACACATGAAATGAGATATGTGATCATTTGTCGGTGCGTCAGTGAGGGTGGAGTGGGGTTGAAAGACTAAAAAATTTCATATGTTTTTCGAAAGACTCTGTCAAGGAATTTTGAATGCAGATTCGGATTTAGGGTGACAGATAACACATGAAATGGGATATGTGATTATTTGTCGGTGCGTCAGTGAGGGTGGAGTGGGGTTGAAAGATTAGAAAGATTCATAACATTTTCAAAAGGCTCTGTCGAGGAATTTTGAATGCAGATTCGGATTTAGGGTGACAAATAACACATGAAATGAGATATGTGAACATTTTTCGGTGCGTCAGTGAGGGTGGAGTGGGGTTGAAAGATAAAAAAAATCATAACTCTCTCAAAAGACTCTGTTGAGGAATTTTGAATGCAGATTCAGATTTAGGGTACCAAATAACATATGGAATGAGATATGTGATCATTTGTCGGTGCGTCAGTGAGGGTGGAGTGGAGTTGAAAGACTAAAAAAATTCATAACATTTTCAAAAGGCTCTGTCGAGGAATTTGTAATGCAGATTCGGATTAAGGTTGACAAATAACATATGAGAAGAGATATGTGATCATTTGTTGGTGCGTCAGTGATGGTGGAGTGGGATTGAAAGATTAAAAAAATCAAAACTTTTTCGAAAGACTATGTCGAGGAATTTTGAATGCAGATTCAAATTAAAGGTGACAAATAACGCATGAAATGAGATATGTGATCATTTGTCGGTGCGTCAGTGAGGGTGGAGTGGGGTTGAAAGATTTAAAAAATTCATAACATTTTCAAAAGGCTCTGTCGAGGAATTTTGAATGCAGTTTCGGATTAAGGGTGACAATTCACATATGAAACGAGATATGTGATCATTGGTCGGTGCGTCAGTGAGGGTGGAGTGGGGTTGAAAGACTAAAAAAATTCATAACATTTTCAAAAGGCTCTGTCGAGGAATTTTTAATGCAGATTCGGGTTTAGGGTGACAAATAACACATGAGAAGAGATATGTGATCATTTGTCGGTGCGTCAGTGATGGTGGAGTGGGGTTGAAAGATTAAAAAAATAAAAAAATTTCGAAAGACTCTGTCGAGGAATTTTGAATGCAGATTCAAATTTAGGGTGACAAATAACACATGAAATGAGATATGTGATCATTTGTCGGTGCGTCAGTGAGGGTGGAGTGGGGTTGAAAGATTAAAAAAATTCATAACATTTTGAAAAGGCTCTGTCGAGGAATTTTGAATGCAGTTTCGGATTAAGGGTGACAATTTACATATGAAACGAGATATCTGATCATTTGTCGGTGCGTCAGTGAGGGTGGAGTGGGGTTGAAAGATTGAAAAAAAAAAACATTACTCCTTCAAAAGACTCTGTCGAGGAATTTTGAATGCAGATTCAGATTTAGGGTAACAAATAACATATGATATGAGATATGTGATCATTTGTCGATGCGTCAGTGAGGGTGGAGAGGGGTTGAAAGATTAAAAAAAAATCATAACTTTTTCAAAACACTCTCTCGAGGAATTTTGAATGCGGATTCGTATTTAGGGTGACAATTTACATTTGAAATCAGATATGAATCATTTTGAATCATTAACTGAAATGATTTCGAATGCAATTTCATAATTTTCCAAGTTTTAGTCTTAGGAATCCCAGTAGACTGAGTCGTCTATAGCACCTTATTTTAACGAACGAATATTTATTATGTATTACGATATCCGAGTTCGGAAACAAATATTGCATGAATTAATTGTAGGGCTTTCACAATTATAACGAAACAATTCCTCACAAATATAATCAACCCTATTCCAAAACATCATATATATTCATCTGATTCTATCAGAACTTTTCACTAGGTGTGTTCCAATATATTTTTGTTAAATAGTTGTGATTAAATAACTGCGATATTGTGTTTGACCTAGAAACTGTTGAGAATGGAATAACCCCACACTTTGATTCATCTCCTGTTTAATACATATTCTTAACGTTTTCCCCATTGAACATTTTCGCTAGTGCTTCCAGAAGGTAATGCCTATGCGGGCAACGAACAGCCATAGTTCTTTGCTACCTCAACTTAAACGAGTTATATTTCTTGAAAAACCTTACAGAAGGGTGTCTATTGAAAAAACAAATATTTCAGATTTGTGACATAATTGAAGATTCTAGATGTTGTAAAAAATGAAAAGCTCAATGAGCCAAAATCATCCACTATCTTCCACTTTAGGTACTTATTTCCGTCTCGACAAGCAACGTTCACGTTCGTCCGGGAATGTAAAGATTTCCTGCATATGCGATTTTCTATTTTATCAAATCTTTCGGAATATTTAACATGACTGATAGCCTGGAAAATTCATTTAATTTAGATTTTAGATTACTGTCGAGAAAAGATATTTTGATCATGCCACTGAACATCAACAGAAACCATTGGTGCCTGATAATTGTAGAGATGGAAAATAAAATTTTTATATGCCTAGATCCCAGAGGAAGCAATTCCACCAAACAGGGATTACACTACAAAAATATATTCTTGAAATTTATCAGGAAGTATAATCCTCTCTCGAATATATATTGCCAATAAGTACTGACTCGTGTAATGTGGAGATGAGAAATCATATAAAACAAGCAGATACATTCAATTGCGGCGTTTTCGTTATTCACTTTGCTCAACAGTACTAGGGTCAGAAGTCTTTGATGCAGTCTTTTAATGTCACCAGTTTCAGAAAATATATTGAAACCCTACTACTCAGAGGTTCTGATGACATTAGACGAATTTGCATGATTTGCGGAAGTGAAGTGATATCTGAAAAGAGATGTCGGTATTGTAGGAGATTGTTTCACCACAGTTGCGTAAGCCTTACCGATAATGTATGCTTTCTTTGTTTACGATATACATATAATTGAAATATATGTATATATATATATATATATATATATTCGTTTTTTTCCTAAAAAAATCGAATGGGGTGCGACAAAGGACTCAGTTCACAACTGGCAGCCCCGTTTCTACAGGAAGTCCTTTATATGAAACTGAGAAATTTGACGCCTATCGGTGATAGATTAACCCTTTTATCCAATGGAAATGTACTTTATTTTCCATTGGACCCACCTTACTTGTGTGTGTGGAACCACTGATTATTTTTCGGAATTCCTCGACATAATCGTTTGGAACTGTCGGTGATTTCCTCAATGTACCAAACCTCTCAGCCCCTCTCCTCCCCTGAAAGTTATGATTTTTTTTTATCTTTCAACCCCACTCCACCCTCACTGACGCAACGACAAATGATCACATATCTCATTTCATGTGTTATTTGTCATCCTAAATCAGAATCTGCATTCAAAATTCCTCGACAGAGCCTTTTGAAAATGTTAAGTTTCTTGGTTTTTTACATCACTATATCCCCTCATTTTTCTCTATTTTCAATATCAACTAACTATGGAATTGAAATCTGTATACAATTATGCATAAAACAACTTAATAACACGGTAACAAATAATCGAGTAAATTTTTCCCAGTGTATCTTGTGGTTGTGGCTAACTTCACACCCGTGAAGATTGCTAGGTAGAAAAACCATCTGTTAGAAACTATATCTGACCATATTTTCAAAGATGTTGAATATTTGGAAATAATATCTCCCACATGTATTGAATGTGTTTGGTCCATTCGGAACACAATAACTGAGGAGAAATACAAACCATTACCTGTAGATGAGATGCCTTGTTTGAAAGATAAGGTCAAAAAAACCATTTTGGCTGTTGATAAGGAAGGAATACTGGATTATTTTTGTCGAAGCCATCCCTTTTCTGCTATAGCCAAGCATGGGTGGATGAATAAAACTATATAGAAACCGGACATCTGATTTAAACCATATTTTCTACAGGCAGGGTAGACTGAAAGAATATGAGGAAATGAGCACATCTGTAGAAAGTACGCAATCCAATCGAAATGACAACTTCAATCAAGCAGTCCTCAATCAGGCCTGTAAATCAGCTTGTATGATGTTTTTAACATCAGTGAAAATACGTGAAGAGAAAACTTGTTGTTTGGAACTCTTTTCCAATGTTTTTCCAGAAGATGATGAACAGATCATCATAAATTTTCAACAACATTCGAGTGAATGGACAAAACAAAGAAAATATAGAGTGACGGGAAGCAGGTGCTACGAGTTATTTGAATATTCCAGAAATGAACGAGATAATGAAACCCTGAAGTATTTTTATCCACATCAGTTAAACAATAAATATGTGAAGCATGGATTGAAATGGGAGCATCGTGCCCGAGAAGTATTCCAGAAGATCTCAGGGGCAGAAATTATTGAATGTGAAATGGTGGTTTCTCAAGCAAATGAATGGCTTGGATATTCCCCTGATGGGATAATATTTCGAGAAGGAAGTCCAGCATACCTTCTGGAAATAGGTAGAGTACGTTTTCGGTCCATCTCCCAACAGAAACTCCACTATAAGAATGCTGAAAGTGTACCAGCCATTAGACTCAAACGGCCGGTACACTTTCAGCATTCTTATAGTGGATTTTCTGTTGGGAGATGGACCGAGAACGTAACCTACCTATTTCAAATAATCCCAATTGAATAATTCTGTGCTCACCTTGGAAAGTTTTGATGTACTGTAGTCACTAATACGTCAATTGTCACAAAGTTTATGTTTCAGAATCATTTAGGACCTTAAGTCAATGTCAAATTTCACTTCCTGTCACCCCTCCTGCTCAGCATGCAGCACGTTGGGAATCCAAATTTCAATCTCTTAACAATGTTATAATAGAAAAATTTCAATTGTCAACCCAGAAGGGCACTGATTTTAACTTTGATGTTTATTCAATGTAATGTCTCACGATTATTTATGATTGTGAAGATCTTCCTGTAAATACCTAGACGAGTAAGTAATTCCATTTCAACCTTCAATCCAATTTTCGACTATTACTTACTTGCAGGTATAGCACTGAAGATGGCCTAATAGCCGAGAGCGCTCTGCGATTTTTAAATGAATTTATTTACACGAAATACGACTTTCCCTGATTCAAAAGATGTTTATTGTATTATAGATGACGATTAAAGATGTAATGAGTAAAATAGTTGTTGAGAATGATTTAAGCTTGAATATAATATTGAGAGACCAATTTGCAGTTTAATCTCGTTACCAATAAAGCACTTTATTTACTAGCAACGTGTATATTTCTTGTAAGCAACTTCATTGCAATATGTAACGATATATACTCAAAATTCCTAAAAAACAAGTTTATCAAATGAGGGCATTATCAAATAGATTTAAACTCACGATTGCCTCTAATAATCAAACTAGTTCTCAAGTAAGAATTCCGACATTTCTGTGACAATTTTTTATTTAACATTATTTGTTTTCAAATATTTTGCTTGTCAGATAGATTTTATGTTCTACCAAGTGATCAGCTTCATTTCAACAAATTGTTTCGGAATTCTTTCTTGATATAAAAGTAAATAAATTCAAATGAATTATTTTAACAAGTTTTCCGAACAATAGTTGTTTTGATTCAACTACCATATTGCTGAACGTACTTCCATCAAAACTACAGAAAAGCTCATGGAGTTTATATATATTTCATAAATTTTCAGTAAACTGTTATTCACTATTTACATTAATGATCCAACTAATACCTATATTATATATAATATATAATACCTAATTACATAATCCTGAAATATAAGAATCACGTTAGTTTTCTTAGAATATACCATCTGCTAAAAGTGGTGAAGACAAGTTTGTTATTGCACATATAATAACAACAATGTCTTCAATCAGTGGAACCAGATTCCAGTTCAATTTTCCAGCAAGTACATTGAATATTTTTAGTTTTTGGTTCGACCTCTCAGTATGTTCTCTGGCAGAAGCAACTTTGGCATTCAAAATAGCCTCTTCTGCCGAAAATTGTTTCTGCTTTTCGAGAAAGGGTGGCCTAATTGATTTTATTCTGTTTATTGCACATGTGTCATCGATGAGGAATCCTTTGTCTACCATAACAGCATCTCTGCCAGAATCTAATGAAGAAATGATGTTGCTTTCTTCAAAAATTGTTTTATCTGAATACCTTTATGGTTTACTCAGAAATGTAATTAGACCACCTGGTGATACTCCTGTCATAAATTTTACAGTCATATGTGATTTATATTGAGAGTAAAACCTAATTCTACAGCACAAACATTCAGGAGCCTGTACAAAAATTTCAGTGCAATCTAAAACTATTCTCACATTCTGAAATTCTTCGAAACACTTTGGCATATTTTGAATTATTTCAGTTCTGCTGGGGAAATGTATGAGTGGCCTCAGAACTGAAGATAACTTTGGTATCATTTCACTAATATACAATTTACACATTTCTGGAGATATATCGAACAGAGCACCTACGGTTACATAAGTGAGGCTAGTCTTGAGTTTAGTTAGTACTGACATAACCCTTTGACGAGTAGTTAGACGGCGAACTCTTTTATCTTTATGATATCTCTCAAACACATTCACAATAGAGTCAAATATTTTGGAGTTATTCACGCCAGTAAAATTTTTCAGTTTATCTTCTGTCGCAAGCAGTTCACATAGCGTCAAAACTTTCGGAGTATTGACTTTAATTTCAGCATCCCTGAATTTGGGACTCGGTAGACGTGGTTTCATTAACCTAAGAATCGTTTCAGCAGCATCCCTCTCAGCTTGATTCTCTTCATCGATATGCTCACAAAGTATGTTGGTTCCTTTTGAATCTGCTTCATTGACTAAGGTATTCAAATTATTTACAGAGTTTGTTGATGATAACCTACTATCTCTTGAAGATGGCCCATCCTCACAATCAGGTTCTCCCGATGCAAGAACATTACTCAAAACTCCTCATATAGTACAGGTTTCGATGGTAGCTCCCGGAACCTACAGTCATATAGGAATTGAGTCTCAAATCACCAGAATTCTTGAAGTTTCACTTGAAGATTCTGAAATTCCGAAATAAATGAAATTAAATGTTAATGTTGACGGGGCCGTGCTTTCTCGAAGCTCAAAAAGTGATTTTTGGCCTATTATTGGGTGGTTTCCGCAAGGCACATTTCCAGATTTCAATCCAGGGCCATTCGTAATTGGGATTTATCATGGTAAAGTAAAACCGTCTTCGCCAAATGATTTCTTTAAACAATTTGTTAAAGAATTAATTGATATGAATAAGAATGGATTTGAGAAAAGGACTATAAAAGAAAGTACTCATTCACAATATCACAGAATTTTATTATTATACTTTTCCACCATTTGCATTGTATTATTCGAAATGCATACTTAATGACTACAAAAAACAAATGTTTCAATGACATATAAGGTAATTAACATTATTCGTTTCACTTATTGATCAAGACATACAATCAATGCACAGTAAACTGGACAAAATATTGAATGTGATTGTTCAATTGAAAATTGAACTGATGGAAGTTCGGCAGAGAATGAATGAAGATACTGTGACAATTGAAGAGAAGGACTCACCTACAGAACTCCCATTACTAACGTTGCCTGATATAGAGGCACTTGAAGAGTTTGTGAAGACTGAGAACGGCATACAAATTTTTGTAAGTACTTATATTCAAGTTCATTATTATTGGCTGGGTAGCTAATTGTACTCTATGTGAATATGGCCAATCAAATACTACTACATTACTAGATGAAAAAAAGACAGCATGCTAGTAAGGCTTCAAGAAGAATAACAAATTATTCAAATGTACAGTGAGGGGCAAAATAATGGAATAAATTCATCAAATTCAAACAAAAAGCAATGTTAACTGTCAAATAAGCATTTTTTCTGTTCTCTGACAGTAAAACAATGAAGTTTGTTTGAAAAAATCACACCTTCCTTGTGTGAATTGATTTAATTCATGATACTGTTTATATCAATGAATAGAGAATTGAAAAAAGTTTCAAATAAGCTATCACACGATTCCTATTCTCATTTAAAAAAATCATTGATTACGTTATCACACACAGATATATAATATCACTAGTATGATATATATGCCACAAAATACAGGGTGTAGCTGAATAAGTGTAAAACATTTAGAAGAAGATGCTAACCTTGTTAGCAAAACGCGCGTCGAGTGCAAAAATACTAGTTTGGTGTTAGGGTAATTGATCTTTATAAAAAAGTTTCAACTTTTACACCAAAGGTTCCAATCTCATCGTTTAAACGCTGAAAAGGTTACAATATTGAAATTAACCTGACGTTTTGTACTACCAAAAAGACACTTAGCGGGTAATTTATTTGGTTGTAAGGGGTGGAAAACGCAACCCCTTAATTTTATTTCTAATGTAACTTATTGTCTTATTATTTGTTTACCATTTGAAGATTCATTTCTGATAGCCTATTTCATTCTAAACAAAAAATGTCTCTTGGTTTCTTTGCCCAAAATAAACCAGTTCGCAGCAAAAAATTATTTTACGAACAACTACATTGTCATAAATGCGAAAATACGAAACTGATCTAGTAGGTCGCTATTAGCGATAGTGACAATTGAATTGGTATGACGCTGTCAGTTTTTAATGCTTGTGAAAAAAATTGTCATACAAATTTTATGTACCCCCTTTAAGGTGCTGTATTTCAACAAGGGATGCTCCAATGAAATTTCTTTATATGAAAGATCCTATCTGTTTTTCGACGAGGGATCACCTCCTTAACTGTTTTACACTTATTCAATTACACCTTGTATGATTTGAAAATGAAAATAGTTTTGGGATTTGTCTTCTACGAAGGCGCTGAAGGGCCACGAAGTATTTTTTTTTGTATAATCGACACTTTGAATTGTCGATTATCTATAATCGACACTTCGAACTGTCGATTACCTATAATCGACACTTCAAACTGTCGATTATCTATAATCGACACTTTAAACTGTCGATTATCTATAAACGACACTTCGAACTGTCGATTATCTATATTCGACACTTTAAACTGTCGATTATCTATATTCGACACTTTAAACTGTCGATTATCTATAATCGACACTTCGAACTGTCGATTATCTATAATCGACACTTCGAACTGTCGATTATCTATATTCGACACTTTGAACTGTCGATTACCTATAATCGACACTTCAAACAGTCGATTATCCATATTCGACACTTTAAACTGTCGATTACCTATAATCGACACATATTTTTACATGCAAAACGACATACTGATTACTATTCGGTATTCCGTAAATTTTTATTTATTACCAAAACATAACATTATACACCCCGAACTAACAAAGTGACATTCGAGTGTCTTTGCTGTATGGCCCCATAATGCCTTTGTTAGTTTACTGAATAACCATGGTAACATTTTATTTTTATTATCACTTCCAGATGCAGCTGAGCACTGCTTCCCAGATCTTACTGGAAAATCTTTTGAGGAAACAGTGGATGAGATTTTCCAAGCAACGGAAAAAGCGTTCGGAAAAATAAATTAGGCTCTTCTTGATTTTTTATAAAAATTATATTGTAATTTTCAGAATTCCACATAATAATTTACTTATTTTCTTATGCTCGTTATTTGAATATATTTTCATATTATTCCTTGTTCTTTTATTTATATTCCAGAACCAATTTCTGAAACCGTAATGCGATTCTGCCAAAACATAACCACACAATGTTACCTATACATCACAGATAAATATAACGTACAGCTTATCCAATCCATCGTGGCACAGAACTAATAATTTATAAGCCCAGCAACCCTGTGAAGTATACTGAAATAAAAAAAACACCTATTATATGTGTTCACTGTGTTGAAATTTATTCCTACAAGGTGTTTCTTTCGTCATGGTCTACACTACCACTGTGCTACTGGAAAAGTATCTGAGTTTGTGCCAAGATGGACTGGATAAGCTGTAGTTCTTAAATAATGTATAATTGTTATGTAACCAAAAATATTATATTATTGTTTCTTATACATAGCTAGTGGATATTTCGAAAATGTTACAATACCACAATGATTTAATATAGAAATCGTGAAACAGATACGTTGCGGATACGGTGCAAATACATTGCATCAATATAACCATTTTCAGCTTGTAACAATGTTATGTATCCTACCCGGACATTTTGCTATAACATCCACATAACATAAACGTAAAAGTTACATATAACGACAATGTAACATATAACATTGTAATGTAACTGCTGCATTAGGGTTATATCCTAATGTTTAGTGGGAGGCCAAAGCCCCATTCTTTCCTGGCGGCAAATCATCGAAAGGGGAAATCGATGCTTTTACTGTCGAACTTCTAGACTTCAAGCATCACAAGATAGATAATTTCCTTACCATTGACAATCTTTTTGAAGATACCTGCGTATCAAAAATGAGGTTTTATTTATATACCGAGCGAGTGATACCCCCATCCATGCCAGAATTCGAATCGGCAACTGACACCAATACTGAGTCACCTCCCAGTCAGGAGGAACTGGAAGAACAGCCGTCCACTTCGACGAATCTTCGCAGTACACGATTACAGGAATCCAATGCTCTGACCAACTATTATGAGCACCTTCCTGAAATGGTGGGTGAATTGAATAACTTTCTAGCAGTTTGTTTATATTTGAAAATAACGAAAACCTCAAAACATACGCTTGTTTTCTATAGTATATATGATTCTACATTCAACAATATTTGCTGAAAACTTCTGTAGCCGTTACTCGTTATCATCAATATTTACAATATGAAAATCATTATAATATACGACCAGAAATATCTCAATGAGAGTTTATATATTTTTTCCAGTCCACAACTTGCAAAGCCCTCTTTACCATTATTATATCGTTATGTTTAAATATAATAAATAAATAAACATAGTATTCTATGAAAGGTGAACTTGTATATCTTTGGAGCAAACTATTTTATATCTCATAGGATTTTGGACTGGGAAACTTTCTATAAAAAATGCACCTTAGGTAACTCTATGAAAGTTCCCTATATTAGGGATGATTTTAAGGATGATGATTGGCAGGCATGTGCAAAAATATCAATCAAAGGCTTTAATACGGAACGTTATTTTCCAATAAACCTGTCACCTACATTTATAAGAATGTGTTTTGGATTGGATACCTCATTAGATGAGATATTAAATGATTTCTTATCCTTTATCAGTGAATCAGAGAAAAATACCCTTCTGAAGGCTATGGAAAATTTCAATTCCGTAGAATTGGAAGACATTGTAGAATTCTTTACTTCGTACGAAACGAGTAGTTTACCGAATGGAACTAATCACAGAGGGAAAATCATTGATATAGCACACAAGGAAATAGTTCAAAAACCTAGATTTGTCATTGAAAGCTTCAATAAAGTTTTCAAGGAATATTTCTTGAACTATAACCCACTGTCAAAAATTGTTCATCAAAAATAAAGACAGAGAATGAAATTCTTACAGCAAGTCAGGAAAAGACATTGGGTTTTTCAAAAAAATATTTGAAGGAAGTAGACGATTCGAAAAGAATGTGTTCCTTCAGATTTTGTACTGGATCGGATCTACCTATATCCAATATAACTATTTCATTTACTGAAGTGTCTGGTACTCATCGATGTCCAGTAGCACACACATGTTCAGGTGTATTGCAATTTCCCGCATCTTACAAAAACTCTATAATATTTAGAAGTGAACTTGATTGTTTATTGTCGTCCAACATATGGATAATGGATGTTATATGAAAAAGTACAATGGCTCTTTATCCAGAAGTACGTCGTAGGAATTGCGCAGTTATACCGCATGTCCTACTTTTAACCTTGGATTCAGCATATCCAGCAGACCTTGGACCACCATTCCAGGAACTCAGAACAAAGGAAGCTAAGTGGGGAAAATCTATAAAAGAAGAGGATTCCAGAGCTCCAGGAAACTCGTTCATTTGATTTTGACAAAAACAAATGTATCCAATTTTGAAATAAATGTATTAATCATTTTTAATTTTTTTTAAAAACATCTCATAGCAAATTGAGATATAACAATTGGCGCAGTCGTGCGGATTTCTAAAACGTAGAAGTCAACCGGATTTCTCCAAGTAGTGCTCCTACGGTGATCTCCAGATCTTAAAGAAAAAAGAACCACGAGCAAGCCCAGTGAGCGGACGGTCTCTTCAACGCTGAGGGAACACGTGTAAGTCGTCAACCGCTACTCACCCCAGTGGAGCAACGCTTATGAAGTAGGATTTCATCCGTCGCAAAGGGAACGACTCGAAAAGCAACGTAGAATTAAGAAGAAAGAAAAGCAACGTAGATTTAAGAAGAAAGAAAACTCCAAACCAGCCTTGAATTCCTGTGGATTAGGAACACCTAGTGAAGCCCCTGGCAGCAATTCAAGACACCCATCGTCAACCACTCCGTTGAATCTCCCTGTGGATAGGAACACCTAGTGAAGCCCCTGGCAGAGACATTCAACAAACAAACAAGCATCAAACGTAAGTGACTTTGATTGATCATCTTTCCATTGATTGTATTTTTCAAAGTTCTCTTATTCATTCCCATTTTCATCCATTCCACCCAATTATTTATTTTCTCCTTACAACAAGTGAAGAAAATAAAAAATAAAAAATTCTTCATACAGCTGAAGAATAAAATAATTTACATCGATACTTCTTCATACAGCTGAAGAAAAAGAAAGAAGAAAATGCCTGAAAATCCACCTGAAATCGAACCATACAAACTTTCAGAATTATTTTCACTAATACCTGATTTCGATGGCGACAGTATTCTTCTAAATACATTTTTGAATGCATGCGACCAAGCTTACCATCTGGCAACGAATGATCAAAAATGTCTATTGATAACTCATTTCAAAAATCGACTAAAAGGAAAAGCAGCAGTACTAGTAAATTCTCAAAATCCAATAACGTATACTGCTATAAAACAACTATTGAACACTCATTTTGGTGATACCCGAGACTTAAATTCTCTCATACAAGATCTCCAAAGAATGCGACAATCGAATGGTGAGACAGGTATAGCTTTCCATTCACGACTTCAAACACATAACGCAAAAATGGTAGCCTGTGTGAATAAATCTGGTCTTACTGCAGATCAGAAAGAGGCGCAAATATCCCTAATAAATAATATGACTCTCAATACATTATTAACCGGATTAGAACCACGGATAGGACAAATAATAAGAGCCAGCAATCCATATACAATGGCAGATGCAGCTCAAAGAATTAAACGAGAAATTCAACTTTCATATTTTGAATCACAAAAAATTCAAAGATCACATCCCAGCTTTACTCAAAAACCAAAACCAAATCTAAATCAATCATACCAACAACAATCTTTTCGACCCAGACCTCCAATGAATTTTCAACAACGACCCAATTTCCAAAATCAACCAAATTTCCAACAACGACCCAATTTCTCAAGTCAATATCGACCAAATTTTCAAAACCAACCTCGTCCTCAATTTAATCCCAATCAACCTGGTCCATCTCAACAAATAAGACAACAAGCAAGACCTTCAACAAATTTTCAACCACGCAATACGGTAATTCAACCCAATCCGAATTATCAGAAAGGCCAGTTTCAGAGAACGCATATCTTGAATAATGAAAGTCAATATTATAATGATGACCCATATTACGACAACAATTACGACTATTCCGAACAATGCTTTGATTATACTGATAATCAAGACGAATACTATGATGACGCTTATTATAACCCAATTAATTATGAACCATACGACGAACAATATCAGGATTTTCAAACAGACCACTTGTCAATCGGTCCTCCTATCAGCAATATTCCGATAAACAATCATTGCCTCGATACAAAGACACCTACATCCGACCAGAAAGAAACTATGCACAATCTCAACAAAACAATGAAAGAAAACCTTCGCATTTGAACGCGAGAATTAATAGCGTTAGTCCAGCAAATTTATACTATATTTACGACACAACAAGAACTTATCGACTACTCATTGATACGGGTGCCGGAATTTCTGTTTTAAAACAAAAACCATGTGAAACTCTACCAATTCGAATACCAGAATATGTAACAATCTCAGGTATAACAAACAACTCGATTATTGTCACAGAATCAACCCTCGTACCATTTGTAGACAATGATCCCCATAAAATTTTTATTTACGATTTAGACATCGCTTTTGACGGAATCTTAGGAATTGATTTCTTAGAACATTACCAAGGAATCGTTGATATAAAAAACAAACAACTGATTTTGAATTACAAAACCGTTCCTCTAATAAAAGCCGAGGAAGACTTTTTAGAAAGTTATTTTCCAATAACGAACGATCCTCTTTTAAGCCAACCGAGTCAATCGTGTAAAAAACAAAAAATATTTTATCCACCACAACCATTTGTGCAATCACAAAAAATATTTTACCCTCCAGAACCACTACCACCAAGTCAAGTACTAGATCCAACCCTTGACGATAATTTCGAATATGACCCAGATAATTATTTTTTCGAAGACAGAAATGATTTCGAAACTTACTTGAAAGACGAAATACCTAACGAATGTAATCTTGAAAAATTAAACATCATTGAAATTGAACCCAGAGTAGAGAAAGTTTTCAAACTTAACTCGAATCTGAAAAATTGCGAAGCAATACTGATTGCTTGTGAAAAAGAAAAAGTAAAACTACCCAACGCCTTGATAAAAACAAATGAAAAAGGAGAATTTTTCACAACAATATTAAATTCAAATGATTGCGAAAAAACAATCGATTTTTCCGACATCACTTTAGAATCAGTTCCACAAACTGAAAACATTTTGAACCTTACTGAAACAGACACTGAAAATTTTCCAAGTTATGATCGTAGAGACGAAATAAGAAAAAATTTGAGACTTGAACATTTGAATGAAGAAGAACGGGAAATGCTAGAAAACTTGTGCTTAGAATTTTCCGATATATTTTATTTAGAAGGTGATGCACTTACTTTCACAAGTGAAATTAAACACAAAATTGATACAAAAGACGCGAAACCAATTTTTACAAAATCTTATCGTTATCCACAAATACACAAAAATGAAGTGAAAACACAAGTATCAAAAATGTTAGAACAAAACATTATTAGACCTTCAATTTCACCATGGTCTTCTCCAGTATGGGTTGTACCCAAAAAACTTGACGCCTCCGGAAAACAGAAATGGAGAATTGTCATAGACTATAGAAAACTCAATCAAGTAACTGTTGATGATAAATATCCACTTCCTAATATCACGGATATACTTGATCAACTCGGACAATGTACATACTTTTCCACATTGGACTTAGCATCAGGTTTTCATCAAATTGAAGTAGATGAAAAAGATATTGAAAAAACTGCTTTTTCAATTGAAAACGGTCACTACGAATTCCTTCGTATGCCCTTTGGATTGAAAAACAGCCCTTCTACTTTTCAAAGAGTAGTAGACAACATTTTGACTGGTATACAGAACGAACGATGTTTGGTCTACATGGACGACATCATAATTTATTCTGCAACATTGCATGATCACATATCTCGATTGAATGAAGTTTTCAAACGATTGAGAAATGCTAATCTCAAAATTCAACCCGACAAATGTGAATTTCTAAAAAAAGAAGTTACCTATCTCGGACATATCATATCCGAAGAAGGAGTAAAACCAAACCCCGAAAAAATTGAAGCGGTAATAAAATATCCTGAACCAAAAAATCCAAAAGACATCAAGTCATTTCTTGGACTAGCAGGTTATTATCGTAGATTTATTCCAAATTTTGCTAAAATATCTAAACCTATGACACGATTATTACAAAAAGATGTTCCATTTTTCTTCAATGAAGAATGTAAAAAAGCTTTCGACCAACTGAAAGAAATTCTTTCCAAATCTCCTATTTTAATATATCCTAATTTCGATGAACCATTCATTCTAACGACAGACGCATCCTCATACGCAATTGGTGCTGTTCTTTCACAAGGACGCATTGGACAAGATTTGCCCATTGCATATGCTTCAAGAACTCTTTGCCCTGCTGAAACAAAATACTCAACTATTGAAAGAGAATTGCTTGCAATTGTTTGGTCAGTTAAACACTTTAGACCTTATATTTACGGCAGAAAATTTAAACTTTATTGCGACCATAGGCCATTAACTTGGATCTTTAGTATAAAAGACCCTGGAAGCAGACTCGCAAGATGGAGACTCAAACTCGAAGAATATGACTATGAAATAATTTATAAACCTGGAAAATGTAATAAAAACGCAGATGCACTATCTCGCATCAAAATCAATCATTTTTCAGATACTTTCAAACTCCACCACAAAATTTTGACAAACAACTCTGAAAACGAATCCGAAAACGAATCTGAAACATCTGAACAAACTGAAATATCATCAGAAACTCTTGAAGAAGAATTCAAAAATTTTCTTAAACTATGTCAAACAAAATCAATAATTGATTATTCGAAAATACAATTTTCAAATTCTCAACTATTAGACAAAAGTCATAAAAACATCATAACTGTCATGCAACAAAAGAAACTTAACCAATTACACGAAGCAATTATAGAAGACATATTTGAAGAACACTATGACTTCGCAGACAAAAAACTAAATATTCTCTCAAGCAAAAGTGTTAGAAATCGGAAATACTACATCATTGCAACTCCGTTTCATCCAGAAGAAGCACTTGCACATATGTTCATTTCGCTTTATAAAGACCAACATGAACTAAAAGCTAATGAAACGTATTACATTGAAAACAATCCCGAACTACCACTCCAAGAATTACTTTCGTATATTCTTTCAGATAAAGAAGACATAAAACTAATCATATGTCAAAACATAACTAAAACTCCAGATCGTGACCAAATTCCAATAATCCTCGATCAATATCACAACGGTAAATCAAATCTACACCGAGGTATTAACGAAACACTTCGAAGAATCAAAGAAAAATATGACTGGCAAGGTATAACTAAAGATGTTGAAAACTTTATTAACAAATGTGAAATTTGTCAAAAGACAAAAATTTGTAGAAAAAACCTACAAAACCCTTTCGTAATAACGGAAACACCGAAAACACCTTTCGAACGAATCAACATTGACATATTACAAATCCCAAGTGACAATTATATCTTGACTATCCGAGATGAACTCACAAAATTCACTCAAGCCTACCCACTAGAAAACAAGTCAGCCAAATCAGTCATACACACCCTTATGCTTTTCTTCCAACATTATGGAACACCACTTCGAATCCACTGTGATTCAGGAAGAGAATTTAATAATACTCTAATGAAAGACCTTTGTCAACTTTATGACATGAAATTGACATTTTCAAGTACTGATCATCCCCAATCAAATGGATCCCTCGAACGTTTCCATGCAACTCTGACTGAAATGATCAGAGCATATCTTTCAGAATACCCCAATGAACACCCTTTAAATATATTACCATATGCAGTAATATGCTATAATAACTGTACTAACAAATCTCATGGTTTCACACCATACGAATTAATTTTCGGTCATACTTCAAGTAGACCACCAGAGAAAACTTATAACCAAGAACAATTAATTAGTAAATATGTAAGAGATTTAAATAATCGAATATCGTATTATTATAAAATAGCTAGAGAACGTATAAAGCGTAGCAAAGAAAAAGCAAAAGTTCGCTTTGATGAACGTTTAAAACAAGAACCATACGAGTTCAAAATTGGAGACAAAGTATATGTAAAAGAAAGTCAAATAGGCTCTAAGTTACAAAATAAATTCAATGGTCCCTTCAAAATTATTGAAGTGTATCAAAATTCAGCCCTTGTTGAAAATCTTACTACGAAACAACAAAGTAAATTCAATTTCGATAAATTAAAACCTTATCATGAATAATTTCTTTTCAGATGATACTACTCATCCTTTTGCCCCTGTGCGCAGCACAATACACACTTCGACCCATAAATAATACAATTGGAATATACTACAACGAAGAAGGCTATTCCAAAATCTCCAACGACCACTGGACACTTTTAGTGTATAAAGATCTAAGCCCCGTAAGACATACATTAGATCATAACCAAGACATTTTAAATGATTTAATCCTTTTGTTCGAAACCGACAACCCTAGAATGAATCATTTTTACGCTGATATAAAACCACATCTTACTATGTTGAATCAAATAGCAAATTCAATTGAATCAAAATATTATCAAATAAAATATGATACTGAAGAATACTCGCGAAGAACGAAACGCGGATTAATAGATGGTATCGGAAGCGTTTGGAAAGCAATATCTGGCAACCTTGACGCTTCAGATGGAGAATATTTTACTAACTCTATCAACCAACTATATCGAGACGAACATCAAATTGAAAACTTACTGAAAAACCAAATTTCAGTAACCACTTCAGTCATTAGAAATTTTAATGAAACAATACAAAAATTACAAGTCGATGAAGCCACATTCAATGAAGATATCAAAAATATCGAAAAGTCAATATACAAACTCTCTGACGAATTTGCATTAGTTGAAGCTAAGTTTAAAACTCTAGACATTTGTGAATCTCTCATGGAAAGTTATGTCTATTTAGAAGATTACGTGAATAATATCTTACAATCAATTACCTTTGCTCGATTAAGAATTATTCATACATCGATAATCAAACCATCAGACTTAGTGAATGCCCTTCAAGAAATATCTCAAACATTAGAAAAAAGTTATCTTCCTATACAACCTAAAATAGCTTCAGTCGCAAAGTATCTCGACTTAATTGAACTTTCAGCATTTCAAACTGATTCAAAAGTTGTCTTTATTTTGAAAATACCACTTGTTGAACCCGAAGTTTACACAATCTATCGACCTTATCCTATTCCTATTCTGGATAATAGAACTGGATTACATCATATACTTCCTACTGATATAAAGTATATTGGAAAAGATGATGATTCACTGTCATACGTCATTATACCAAAATTCGAAAATTGTAAAACCCTTTTTCATCGTATGAAAATTTGTGAAAAAGTTTTACCTTATCCTATTGACAATAATGCCATTTGTGAGGCTCAAATATTCAGACATCTGATGGAACTACCAAAAGCTTGCAAAACGAATTTGCTATTCGCAAAAGATTATAACGTATATGAAATTTATTTCAATACATGGCTTATAATTCTCTCAGATCCCTTACCTGTAACTATGAATTGTAACAAAGAAGCAAAAACCAAAATCATTGAAACAAATACTATTTTAAAAATGAATGAAAATTGTTATGCATTCATTGGAAGTACAAGAGTTCATGCAAAGAAGTTCCCATTGATTGAGAAAAATATAACATACAAAATTCATGAAATCTTGATACCTTTCCACTGTTGTTTAGGACTTCCTGAAAAAATTGATTTTCCAAAACTGAAACCTCTGAAATTGAACAAAATTGATGTTGATGATTTGAATACAGTCCAATATAAATTGAATGAATATTCAGATCAACTTGATAAATTAATTAATGAACCTTTCGTTACAAAACATATGTCATGGTTCACTTATTGTACTATTGCCTTAATAATTTTTCTTATTGTATTATATTGTTTTTGCAAATGTAAAAATAAGAGAAAATTGACAATCGTGACATCAAGAAACGATGATCCACCCTCACCGCCAAGAAATAGGAACAAGTTCCGAGCCCTTTCAAAATTCTTCCCAAGAAGACGGCCCAGTTACCAAATTGGAGAACCTGTCGAAGAAGAAGAAATTGAACTCAACCCGAGTTTCAATAAAAACCATGCCTGAAAAGTTGCTGCAGCATATAGCATCAACTTTTTCATAAAAAGGGGAGTTGTTATATGAAAAAGTACAATGGCTCTTTATCCAGAAGTACGTCGTAGGAATTGCGCAGTTATACCGCATGTCCTACTTTTAACCTTGGATTCAGCATATCCAGCAGACCTTGGACCACCATTCCAGGAACTCAGAACAAAGGAAGCTAAGTGGGGAAAATCTATAAAAGAAGAGGATTCCAGAGCTCCACGTTGTTTCATTTGATTTTGACAAAAACAAATGTATCCAATTTTGAAATAAATGTATTAATCATTTTTAATTTTTTTTTAAAAACATCTCATAGCAAATTGAGATATAACATGGATATTGTGTGAGCTTCTCATCCGAAAATAAATAATGCTGAAGTTGGTCAGTGGGGAATTGAGGCAAGACAGGAATTGCGAATAACTAACTATTCAATAAAAGGTCCTGTGGAATCGTATTCGCGTCAAAGGTGATATGTTAGATAGTTTTGAATAATTTTTTTTGAAAAATGTTCCTTGTAATCGTCGAGTACATTGACCTTGTTCTCAAGGGGCATATATGGTGTACTAATGTTTTTCTTACGCTCTGTAACTTCATCAAGCTCTACAGGAATGAGAATCGTTCTTTCATACGAAATTCATTCAATTCTATCTTACAAATCAGTTTCGAGGTGAATAGCATTCTGGAAGTTACATTTTCGCTATTCTTTTCTGCTTCCTTATCCCGCTGACTAACCTCGGTTCACTTCGATATTTTCGAAGATAATCTTTAGAGAATAAAGAAATTTTTTTTATGATCTCTTGTTACTATATGGAGTAATCGTTTTTTTTTTATTTTTCGTGAGAACATGCATGATATTCTTTTGTTTTTACTGAAACCATTTTGATTTCTTCAAATCATTAACAATATTGATTTTAATATACCAGCATTTTCAGACAATATGTGCCCCGAAAAAATTTCTTCTTTTCTTTTGTTCGATTTCATCCTAGATGATGAGGCTGGATCTATTCTTCACATCTGATTCCATTACACAATCCTTCAAGTATTGTTATCTAAATTTTTTTATATGTTTCATTTTACGTTATAAGCTTAAAATGACAAATATGTTCATTTATGTATTGAGATTGAATTTTATTTTATGTTGTATTGGGACTTGAATAAAAAGTTAAACATATTTTGTGAATTTCATTATTTTTTCCCGAGAGTAAACCCTTCAATGCCTTTAATTCAATAGCACCTGAATTTCACGACTCATTTTGTTGCAACTGAAGAAACTCGCATGCAATTCGTACAATTTTTTTGAGTTGCAAGAAAATGCACATGCTTCATTTTTGTGTGACAAATTGCACCAACTTGGTAATTTGTTGCCGCTTTTGCTGGAGAAAAGTGGCGATTCTATACATATTTCTTCAACTGAGCAAATAAAAAAATAAGAGCTCCTTGCAATAAAAAATGAATTGAAAGAGACATTCATTGAAATTAACCCTGGAATACTGAAAAATGCAAACTTTTATGGAACAGCTTATGCTTTAAAAAAGCAAATTTCCATAATCATTTTCATTTGACTATAACAAGAAATTGATTGAATTGAGCAATGATGAAAAAGAAAATTAAATATACCTCCCAGGAGTTATGGATGAATGTTGAAACATTTGAAGTCAGAGGGACTTTTGAAAAAACAGAAGGTTAATTTTCAAGAATAAACATCAAGAAGGAAATCCATAAAAAAACTCTGTAAATACATCATTTATTCAAATTTGATATACATCTGAATATCATTTAGTGGCCGAATAGTGGTATCAACATTCTTCTGAGCTGCATATGAAGGTCTCGAGCAGAATAAGGATCATCATAGTAGATATGCAATGTTTTTACTAGATAAATGGCAACACCGCCTTATGGGAAATCCCATGTTAATCTGGGGAAAAATCCCAAGCTCAATTATGGCACTTTTTTCCTACAACATGGGATTCTCCATAAGACAGTGTTGCACATTTTTCCCCAGATCTGCTACTTTTCTCTCACGACCAGTTGATCAATGTCCGGTAGGTATACCTTGAATCTATCTATTGAATATAAAAAAACCAT
Source organism: Zygogramma bicolorata (assembly GCA_032362365.1). Taxonomy (NCBI): domain Eukaryota; kingdom Metazoa; phylum Arthropoda; class Insecta; order Coleoptera; family Chrysomelidae; genus Zygogramma; species Zygogramma bicolorata. Next base: position 166,739 of record JAVJAQ010003093.1, read on the forward strand.
TTGCCTCTGCGCGGGCTTGAACCCCGGACCTATCGGCTAGTAGACAGTGATTTAACCACTGCGCTACCACGGCTCTTAAATATTAGAGGAATCATTTTGTTTGGATGCGGCCACACCGTTCAATATTTAAACACCTCATGGAACAATCCTTCATTCAGATATAAACCTCAATAGTAGTTATGATAATGATGAACTTGCTAGTATATTTGGAAATTGATTGGTAATACTGAAAATCATTTAAAAAAAATATTTCTTGCAGTCGGATTTGAACCAGAGCTATTTTCGAAGTCGAGGTCAGCCGTTTCTACTATCGGTTTATAGGTCATAGGTACAACAAATAATACAAAATAAAGAATGGTAACCCTAATACACACATATTGGAATAAAATATGAGATGAGGAATAAAAGAAGATTGAACTTACGTACTTTTCACTATTATTTTCAGTTTGAAAACATAAATGTGCACGTACAGACAAAATGTTTTGTGTTCCATCTTCCATCCTATTGTTTTTTGTAAGAGTTTTCATTATTTCTAAAGAACGGTCATTGAACAGAAGACTCGAGTTGAGAGTAGACATATGGTTTTCACTGCTAAAAAAGCCTCTGAGTTCATTGGTCGATTCTCAATTCACATTCAATATTATCATTCTATCAATATGCCAGTCAGTTTTTTTATTTCTCAAGCTATTCCCCATTTTCGATGAGATTGACTCGTGGACTTATTGTTCGTTGTTGTTGTCAAAAGTATTGAATAATAATAATGGTGAGAAAATTATTCATGAATCATGATACTAGATGCTAGCAACTGAGAAGTATGAGGAATCATCTGATGCCCAAACAATGAAACAAATAAAACGGTTCACCGCTTTTCAGCACACTGACGAGAAAATGCAGGTATTCGTCTTGCAATTCGGAAGAGCTCTTGTGAATATGTTTACAATACTAGGTCAAATTATGTTTTACCTATGTCTGAATTCAACAAATGGATTACATTTTTGGATTGGAATGAACATTATGTCTGACTAACACGTTCTCGATTTTATTCCAATAGCAAGTAATTATAGTTTCCCTATCCTACTAGCAAGGGCAACTCATAGGATTTGAACCGTGGACGTGGACAAATTATAGATAACTGGATCTCACTCCCATTTTATATAACAGCCGGAAACATATTATGTGTGTGTGTTATGTAAAGTATAGAAGAATACGAATTGAACTTATGTTCTTGAATATACGATGTGTATTCAAAAGCAGTCTGATCGAATCGGGTTGATATTGAATTTGAAATGCTCATTTGGACTACTTAGGTGCCTATATTTCATAATTAGTGGCCTCGGTGGTGTAGTGGTTAGCATATCCGCCTATCAAGCGGAAGACAGGGGTTCGAATCCCCGTCGGGCCACCGTGCTGGGTAATCGCACGTTAAAAGGTAAGGCCTCGTTGGTCCATTGCTCGCACAAGTTTTGACTTTTGAGGGTTGACGTTCGTCAGCTGGTTAACGGAAACGAACGATTTTAGAACATTTATGCGGTTCTATGAAGAGTTTCTGTATCAATTGAGCAAATTCTTCCCTTTACCTTATATCAAATATTAAATGATAAATGGATCACGAAATGAATTATTGAACTCAATCAATGGAAAATGGGTTCAGAATGTGCCATTATTGTTGAAAATGCTGAATGAATGGAAGTAACAGGGGGGTCAATTATGACGAACGTTTCTCAATGTATGTGGAGTAATACTTGATTTGTGTAAAGAACTGCGAAAGTACAACACGAGCTTATACCCATTTACCTACCAACCTTCGTAGTTTTTTGAATTGGGACTCAGAGCCGTTACATTGTTAGAGAAGTGTGTTGATGTACCTAGTTATTATTATATGTCATATGTTGACTCTTTGATTACATCTATCTATAGATGATGAATAATCACTTGAAAGCATCTGTTGAGAAGAAATAACAACTAATGAGTTCGATACGTAAATTCCTCTCATGAGAGAAAACTGGTATAGGCATTGGATCCATCATATGAAACCACCGAAGAGAAATAATCATTCATAAAGGCATTGTCTGTGAATGTATTACTGAAGATGTTAAGTAACTATCGTTATGGGGACATTGGATCATTGTGATGGGCTTTTTTACTTTTTCCATATAAAATTATCTTCGACACAACAAAATCAAACCTGACATACATTACATGACAATAAATGCACTTATATAGGATGAAATGCTACCTTCAAGCAGGATCGTTCGTATAAAATATGAGTCTTTGTCGATATCAATTCATCTATTCAAATTGAATAATCCAAAATCATGGTTGAGTCGTTAAATATTATACCATAGCTCTCTGAAAATTATACCACTACTACATTATCATCTGAGCCAAAAATTCATCTTTTTTATGTGTCCTTCTCATCATTCACATCTAGAAAACTAGAATGCAGTGGATTATAATCCATACATATACATACAGTCCACGAAAGTTACACCTCTCATAGTTAGTACACGAGAAACGGAGATCAGATAATGGAAAATCAAGATTTTCTACAACTCATCTTCAGAATTCAACCTATTTTACTTCTGGATATTTGAAGAAATGTTACTGAAATTCTGATTTGAATCAAAAGGATTCCATCAAATATGTTATCATCCCCAGACGATTGCTTCATCGCTAGATATTGCAATTCCAAAATCGTCTCTCTCATACCAGAAAATCAGAGTGTACTATATATCATAAAAATATACTCATAATCATTGCATCATTTGCACATGTGAAATTTTGGATTCGGCTGTACAACAGATGAGTATTATAAAAAAAAAAAAAAATTGTTTAATGTCTAAACAGGAATAAATCCCAATGACAAGACATACATTCATATACATAAGCAAAAAGTTTTATAAATATACATACACACACATACCTGCATATACATACATACATTATCGGAATTAGTATAAATTTCAGTGAGTGAACATTACAGGCACATGAGAAGTTTTCGAGAGCAATAAATACATATTGACAAAGTACGAAAATAACAAGTACGCAACGTGAAAATCCTACGGTTTCAAAAATATTACAACATCATTATTGAGAATGTTTTGGGTTAGATTTCTTGAATTATAAAAAATCATGACTACATGAAGAAAACAAATACTGAACTGATCTCATTAGCTCCGCTAAACACAGTAATTTCATACCCAGTTTTCCAATCAGTATGCAGTGATTAGCACATCATTGTTAGATCTAGGACACTGCGATAACTCAAACTCCTTCACTCAACTTTCTTAGGTTATTTCATAATGTTTTTCAACTCACCTTCATGTTCTCAGCAGCTCATATCTTCATGTTTTCTACAACGTGTTGAATCAAATTTCAGGAAGTGTTGATAACACTGGCGATATAGACAAAAGTAATTGCATGGTGGTCAAAAAGAATTGTTTGTTTTGAATGAATTTGCTCAATCCTCCGGAATTATTGAATATTCAGTAGTATTTGCAGTTCAGTTTCCTTAGAGCCATTCTTACATATTAATTCGATTCGTTGCCATACCAGATACATACTACACCCATCCTAGCAGACATAATTTTCATATTCCATTGATTGAAGAATTTTTGACGAATTTTCATTCTTTCTGATTTATCACTGATGTCATTGTTATCAACAAGAATTATTGAATGAATTTCATCAATCTTTCCGAATTATCTCATTTTGAAGTATTTGTGAACACAAAGGTGCATGACTACAATAATTCAGTTTTTACTAAAAACATTTCTACATCTCTCGATTCATTGTCAGATTCATGTAATTTTCCGGCAAGCAGACATTATTTTCATATTTAATTGATTACAGAACTTTCGACAAAAATTTGTTATTTCCCTCTATTCCACGATATAAGCATTCACGAAATCATTATGCAATGAAAATTGGTATATGTAGGTATTACAGCTTTCATGATTTGTTTCTTACTTCAACTGCGACATTCCACGAATGTTTCATTAAATGAAAAACAAGTGAGACACCTGTGATTGATCTTCAGCATTTTCTCATCTAATTTTGTGAAATGAATTGTATTCTTGTACCTACTAACGGAATAAACCATACCTTCCATTATAACGATATTAAATGCAGAGTTATCTGTAACAAGTGCGTAAAAACATATAATTGAGTGTTGCCCTGAATATTCCATTTTATAAATGCTTTTGTTCACGGTCTTAAAGTTGGGTTGATTCCCACCCCCAAACAACTTGGCATTCAGCTGGCTTTCTGTGTGTATGCAAGCATACTCAGGTATAAACCTGTCGCGAGAGTGCTGTCGATAGGGTCATTGAAGTGCTCAGTTGTGGTTGTGAGTTAACCATTTTGTTTCGGGTGTGGTTCATTCAAAGGTAAATAGATAAACGATGTTAATTGTTTCATATATATTAACTCACTCTTGATATTGAATAGAATTCGATTACTTGTTCAATTGAATTTGCACAATGATGTGTGTAACATGAAAAACAATGAGGGAGAGAAAGAAAAAATCATCTTTTCAGGAAGATCTTATGTAATTTATTTCTGTTCATGAAATCATTCGATTCATGATTGGTATGAATTTTCGGTTACTGCTGGAGTGCCTGAGAATTTTCAATGATAATAACACTAATAATTATTATAACAGAGCAAGTTTTGGGTCACTGACGAATTCAATACATATTTCAAATATTCCAGTTGGAGATACGCCATAGATATTTTTTTTTCTCACCAATATATTCAAATCAGAATATAAAAGCAAGTCATTTGGTCTAGTAATTTCGGAATCATATCAATCAATCATAAATTATTCAGAAACGATTCTAAAAAAAGCCTGTTGAAAACTATCATGGATACCTACCCGTAACGTGAATACAACTTTACTTGGAGTATTGTTCATTCACAGCTCTCCCCTTCTCCTTTATGAGCATCTCATGACGTGGTCGAAAGTGAACTCAACATAAAAACACTGATACTACCGAATTTTTTGAAATATCTCAATTGCACAACAATCTTTGCCTGATTTTGCTCCTCTCAGTGAAATGAGACTTTATAGTTGAATTCGACTCAGTTGATTGATTCAGAGAACTGTCTATATGAAGTATATTCCTTCTTCAACTGTATATTTCTCTTGAATGTACCCTCTACTAAAAACAAAACTTTCAATATTTAGTACATATCATTCAGGAATATACTTTGAAAGAATTATCTATATCTTATAATTTTGAAAAATTCAATATAGCATCAAACACACTCGACAAAATCGCACTTATCATAATTTTAAATTTTTTTCATGCGGACATAAATTCCGAATCATGGAAAAAATATTCACTCAAATCTTGAGAATCGATTTTTCAGTTATTAACTCGGTTATTAATCGATGTGTCCTGAACTGATATCAATATGGAAAAATCAGGTACTTTTGATAGAACCAGAATACACATAAAAACTTATTCTCTTGCAAATTCTCGATATTTTCAATGGCATCTGAGATACTCGGATAAAGGATGGAATTAATTCTTTCTCCTATTCTTATCCAATTTTCACTTCCTGGTGATTTATTGGGGAAACCAGTCAAATTATGTTCATTTGCCATTCTGAGGCCTACATGATTACCTTTTGAATTTTAATTCCTAACATTGCTCAGGTCAGATATTCAGTCTAAAATAATATGAATTTATTATTCAAATGGAGATTGCACATAACACTGAAGAGGGAATTTAATACAATTATACACAAAGATGGGTCTTGGAATCTTCACTTCCGTAGCAAAACAAACTGCTGTTTCGTCAACTTGGCCACACAAACATTTTTTTTTCTTCAATTCCGACATATAAAATGTCAGTTTACAAAATTGGTGAAAATGTTAAAACATCTGTCATTCAATACCCATTTATATAATGAATTACTTTTTCTCACTCAGTTATAAAAGTGGTACAAAAGCATCCCCTTGTTAAATGAAAGTTCACATGGACTCCCTCATATATTCATTGAAGTGATGACCATTAAAATAGTTGGATCTCACAGTCTGAACAAAACTCGAATTTTCAACACTGGGATGATTCTAATTTATTTTCATACATTCATTTATTCATTTTCCTTCAAGACAACACAAGATTGAATAGGAATAGCTATTGAATTCATTCCGTTTTTAATCAAAATAGTTGAGAGCTACATGTACCTTCAAAAGCCAAATAGCACACAAAAAGTACCGATAATAAGCTAAAATATCAACAGTCACAGAAATTCATCCGCATTATAAAAACACTTACCGACAAGAAACTCAAATTATGTTTGAACTGTAATTCTAACTGACATTTCTTCATCCCTGCAGATATCAAATTGTGAAATTTTGGGCTCAAGTTGTGTGAGGAATTAAAATGAATACGTCTTGTACAGTACCACTCATGTATTTTTTTTGTGAATATCCGATCTGACTCTTGAATTCACTTGCATACTGAAAACATCCGAATCTGTCTGATATTTATCTTTCATCAAACATTCACTTTCAGTTGGGGTTTATAAATTTGTGAGAGACATCAAACTGATATGATAACCGAACTTGATACTAGTCAAATTTTGTAAGATAGACAACTTTATCATTTGAAAATAACGAAAGAATACTTTCTGGAAATGTTAAAACATCGGACATTCAATACCCATTTATACAATGACTTACTTTTTCTCGCTCAGTTATAAAAGTGGTACAAAAGCATCCACTTGTTTAATGAAAGCTCACATGGACTCTCTCATACATTCATTGAAGTGATGACCATCAAAATAGTTGGATCTCACAGTCTGAACAAAACTTGAATTTTCAACACAGGGATGATTCTAATTTATTTTCATACATTCACTTATTCATTTTCCTCCAAGAAAACACAAGATTGCATAGGAATAGCTATTGAATTCATTCCGTTTTCATTCGAAATAGTTGAGTGCTACATGTACCTTCAAAAGCCAAATAGCACACAATAAGTCCAGATAATAAGCTACAATATCAACAGTCACAGAAATTCATCCGCATTATAAAAACACTTACCGACAAGACACTCAAATTATGTTTGAACTGTAATTCTAACTGACATTTCTTCATCCCTGCAGATATCAAATTGTGAAATTTTGGGCTCAAGTTGTGTGAGGAATTAGAATGAATACGTCTTGTACAAAGGATATTCGACTAAGTTTGGGCTGACAATTTCGTTTTTTAGTGATTATTACCCATGGTGCCGCTGAAAACTGACAGCATAGTGTTAGAAGTTATTGTTTCACATAGCGGCATCGTTCTAAACATGTATCATACTGTGTCATTTCACTCCTTAAGAAGTGTTATGGGCTTGTAGTCGACAATAATTGTTGATCCCAAGAAGATATAAACGCTCTGAGCTGTCTACCCGTCAAATTGTAGATGCATTCGAGTTGACGCCCGAAACTATCCGAACGCGTCCTTATCGCGTTTCTTTTGGAACTCGGGGCGAGTTCCTGTTCCTTTGTTTCCAATGGCACTGAATAAAGCCCGGCTAATGCACTGAATGCCCTGCCCGCTCGATCAGGCTTCAACTTGTGAAGTCTTACTATCTCACAAAATCATAAGAGTTTACGAATTGAGACAGGAAACATCCGAAACTCTTACCATGAACTGTTGGTAAATGAAGTGAAAAATTCATAACATATCATTTATTCTGTTTTTGAAATAATTGGCATATTTCAGCGAATCCCAAAGTATTATAGGTCTCGTTCGCTTTTCGGAAACTAATCAGAGAAAACTCGCCCAAATGAAGACTGAATATGAAATCACGTGAATCGTTCCACTCCACAGCTGGCTTACTGATCTCGTATGATCAGACACAGTTCAAACTGAATACCGGTATAAACCTTATATAATTTCAGGTGAGGTTGACTTCAGAATACGGATACAACATTGTGTCCGAACACAAAATTCGCACTACTTGAATACTCTCCAATACGGCCTGGGCGTATACAACTTGATCCTAGACAGACTCCTAGACATTTAGAAATGAATGACAGTCCCCCGCATTAGGGTGTTACATCGAACGAAGCAACATTCTTTTAGGCCGTGGAACAACCTTCCTACGGCTAGACTTCCGATATGCTCTCAATGAATTGTGCTTTTGAATGTGACCGATCAAGCGGCCCGGATGGAAAATGACCAATTTGATGAGCAACTTGTACGATTTTCTGGAAAAAATCATTTATTTTGGATCAGTTACTTGAATGTATGTCAACCGGTATGTGGCTGCACGTGTCTTAACAAATTCAGATAGTCACAGCAAGTGTTGAAAAAAAAATCTTAATGTCACCACAATGACAGGCAATAAATAATGCATCGATAGCCACACTCATAAGGTTTCCCAGTTTCGTACCCATACCAACTTCTAGCATTTTCTTGTACACACCCACTCACGCAAACCGACGCGACAGTCGAACTCATAGATGTCGAATAGAAACAAATGAAGGACGCATTGATACCATTGGCATTATAATTAATGGACTGATCCTCATGACAGTTTTACACATAGTCCGATGCGGAATACATTCGACAAAGGAGGGATATGCACCATGGATATATGTTGTGAAAAACAGTACGAATATTTTTAACTTAAATGGAAAGAATAGAATTTTGAATGAACAAAAGTGAAACTGCAAAAATGCCCAAGAATAGATCTCTGTGGTATATAGTGCTCATAATAAATGAAGAATAAACGAACAATACAGTGCCATCGATAAAAGTATAATGAATATGACCTAGTTATGATGGATATCTATTCAGATTTATTGGAACACATGTGATGACCATTCGAAATAGGTTTTTTCATTGACAATGTGTGATTTTAAGTATACAGAAGGGCTTGATGAGCTCATCCATTTACGCTTGGATCAAAATAAACAGTTAAACGTTTCAAAGCCGTCTCAAAAAGTAGTTCGATAGTGAGATCATGTGAAAATCCTTCCAAAATGGATTACTCACAATGAGCATTCCATTACATATTCTCTGACAGAAACACCCCTCCACGTACTGCCTACTCGTAGTCATTGATGGTGAAACTGTCTGATGAGACATTTGAC
>JAVJAQ010003093.1:211474-278974 GCA_032362365.1 Zygogramma bicolorata
AATCATTTAATATTTGATATAAGGTAAATGAAAGAATTTGCTCAATTGATACAGAAACTCTCCATAGAACCGCATAAGTGTTCTAAAATCGTTCGTTTCCGTTAACCAGCTGACGAACGTCAACCCTCAAAAGTCAAAACTTGTGCGAGCAATGGACCAACGAGGCCTTACCTTTTAACGTGCGATTACCCAGCACGGTGGCCCGACGGGGATTCGAACCCCTGTCTTCCGCTTGATAGGCGGATATGCTAATCACTACACCACCGAGACCACTAATTATGAAATATAGGCACCTAAGTAGTCCAAATGAGCATTTCAAATTCAATATCAACCCGACTCGATCAGACTGCTTTTGAATACACATCGTATATTCAAGAACATAACTTCAATTCGTATTCTTCTATACTTTACATAACACATACACACACACATAATATGTTTCCGGCTGTTATATAAAATGGGAGTGAGATCCAGTTATCTATAATTTGTCCACGTCCACGGTTCAAATCCTATGAGTTGCCCTTGCTAGTAGGATAGGGAAACTATAATTACTTGCTATTGGAATAAAATCGAGAACGTGTTAGTCAGACATAATGTTCATTCCAATCCAAAAATGTAATCCATTTGTTGAATTCAGACATAGGTAAAACATAATTTGATCTAGTATTGTAAACATATTCACAAGAGCTCCTCCAAATTGCAAGACGAATACCTGCATTTTCTCGTCAGTGTGCTGAAAAGCGGTGAACCGTTTTATTTGTTTCATTGTTTGGGCATCAGATGATTCCTCATACTTCTCAGTTGCTAGCATCTAGTATCATGAATAAGTATCCACATCATTCAATTCATTGAATAATTTTCTCACCATTATTATTATTCAATACTTTTGACAACAACAACGAACAATAAGTCCACGAGTCAATCTCATCGTAAATGGGGAATAGCTTGAGAAATAAAAAAACTGACTGGCATATTGATAGAATGATAATATTGAATGTGAATTGAGAATCGACCAATGAACTCACAGGCTTTTTTGGCAGTGAAAACCATATGTCTACTCTCAACTCGAGTCTTCTGTTCAATGACTGTTCTTCAGAAATGATGAAAACTCTTACAAAAAACAATAGGATGGAAGATGGAACACAAAACATTTCGTCTGTACGTGCACATTTATGTTTTCAAACTGAAAATAATAGTGAAAAGTACGTAAGTTCAATCTTCTTTTATTCCTTATCTCATATTTTATTCCAATATGTGTGTATTAAGGTTACCATTCATTATTTTGTATTATTTGTTGTACCTATAACCTATAAACCGAAAGTAGAAACGGCTGACCTCGACTTCGAAAATAGCTCTGGTTCAAATCCGACTGCTAGAAATATTTTTTTTTAATAATTTTCAGTATTACCAATCAATTTCCAAATATACTAGCAAGTTCATCATTATCATAACTACTATTGAGGTTTATATCTGAATGAAGGATTGTTCCATGAAGTGTTTAAATATTGAACGGTGTGGCCGCATCCAAACAATATAATTCCTCTAATATATAAGAGCCGTGGTAGCGCAGTGGTTAAATCACTGTCTACTAGCCGATAGGTCCGGGGTTCAAGCCCGCACGGAGGCGAATGGTTTTTTTATATTCAATAAGTAGATGTAAGGTATACCTACCGGACGTTGATCAACTGGTCGTGAGATAAAAGTAGCAGATCTGGGGAAAACCTGGCAACGCTGTCTTATGGAGATCCCATAGTTGGTACGAAAATTTGCAAAATCGAGCTTGGCTTTTTTCCCCAGATTTACATGGTATTCTCCATAAGACAGTGTTGCCATTTTCCCCGTACATACATAGCATATCTACTTTCCACCATATATGCATTTGTTTGAACTGTTACGTCGTCAATTCTCATTTTTATACAGACAAATTCATCAATCGATATCGTATTTTCCATTAAACAGCGTAAAAGCACACCTTCATATATGTTTTTCAAAACTTACCCCAACTCTCGTGCAATAGATTTTTTAATGAAAGTACATGAGCTATCTGTCTATCAAACAAATTTCTATAGCTCTATCATTCATATATGCAGTTTTCAGAAAGAAATTCGAATTCCCCAGCAGAGTAGAATTTACTGTGAAGTCCCATCTTTTTACTTGCTGAACATCTAATCGATGGTTTCGGACAGTTTTTCATCACATGTTCACCTTTGCAGTTATAGTAACGGCTAGATTTGAAACTATTTTTATTTGACTCATCTTGTTTTGAAGTACTCTGCACACCCATCTTTTCATCCGAGAAATGACTTCGAAAACTCTTTGATGTTGATGTGGAATGATTCTTGTATGCCCGTAGCATCGTACCATTTACGCGCATTTTCACGTAATACTCGTAGCTAATTTCACACACAACATATTGCCCCACTGATGTATACTTCGCAGTTCATCAACTTCACCTACCCAGGTTGTGGAATCAAAAACTTGGCGTGCTGGATCGAATTCCGGAATCAGTGAATCATCAACGTTCAAACTACCATACAAATTTCTCCTCACGTTTCGTTGGTTAAGCTTTCTTCGTGTGTATTTCAACTTCTTTTTTAACCTTTTACTTTCGACGAGGATGATGATGACGAAGACTCACTGGAGAAAGAGGTAGAAACCTGCCGGGTTATTTTTTTCCATTTGCTTTTTTGATAAAGAGCAATTCGAAATCTTCCAGTTCCAAAATTTGTACTCACGTAAATTAAGCATCCCTCTTCTGACTTGATTAAGAAATCGATTATTCGGTGATAACTGATTTATTCAAGCAACCCACTATAATTGACACAATGTAAACAATAGGACAACATCACAACAGAACGTGTCTGTCGCTAACTAGGAACTGTTCGCTTGGTACTTTGCATTCCTGGCCACTGTTCCATATCTGGGTAAAATAAGATTTTTTTTTGCTTGAAATGTCACAAGCAAGTGAATGAGGTCGTATTTGGTGATTTGATCAGAAGGACAAATTTTTTATGTTCAAACAACAGAAATTTTATGTGAAAAATGGTGGAGTTGTAGAGCAAAATGGACCTATATCTTCGAAAATAAAAGAGACCGCCGAAAATAATATTCGGATTTTTTGTAGAGGAGACCGAATTACGTGAGTTCCACAATTTTTTCTTTCAAAAAAAGGTGCTCATAGCGACCGAAGTTTTACCCGTACGCCATACCCATACATACGCAAAAGTTTTAGCGCCAAGATTTCAATATTGCGGGATCCAGATCCGCACTTTGAAGGTGCGGGATCTAGGGGTCAATCAAATCGAGAGTGTAATGACCAATTACATTTTTGAGTATAACCTTCTAATCTCGGTATTCTTTCAGTTGGAACTCTAATCTTGTTAAGGATTATAATCTCAGTCATGATATTCTCTAAAGATCCATTAGAGCGTCTAAGATTAGAATCATTTTTAAATAATATAGGGTACGTCACACCGGTCACCGCTGACAGTTCCTTTGACGGAGTCCGATGGCGATCCTGGTTCTATACCAGTACAATGTTAATATTTTCGTCAAAAACGCTAGACCTGCGGCTCACTTAATGGCATGCAGGGAAATTACCATTCCTGAAATGTCTTTACAGATGGCGCAAAGCGGCAACTCTAGACACATGACATTATGAATTCTGATGAAATAAATTTCTATTAGCGAATTATTTCGGAAGAACTGGTGCAGATTCAATGTATTTCTTTCTTTTTTCAACCCTACGTAATGGAGGATTAATATACACGAGTTCTGTAAAAAAAATTACGAGATCTCACCCAAGAATTCGCTATATTTTTAATGTTTGTCTGTTTCTGTAAGTTCTGAAGAAAATACAGAATAATTAGGATTGATGCATTTGCTTTATATATATATATATATATATATATATATATATATATATATAAATATATTATCAAATTCTCTGGTCTATCACAATTTGCATTCAATTCGAAATGCCCACCACAAGACAACTAGCTGTTTCTGGCTTTGGCCTTCATCAGCTGTGGGTTGGCAGAATCCTCGAATCTAAACCAATTGTGATAGATGCCCAGAGGATTTGAAAAGCGATACATAAGTGGAACCATCTATGTCTTGTATATGGAATAGTTCTCCTGTCGACGTTCCGGCTCCCACCTTGGAGCCATTCTCAAGACTTCTTCGTGACTGGTGACGAGGTCCAAGTCTCCTTAACCCCCAGCTCCTATCTTGACACACACATACAGTCTTCACTGGAAATACTTGTTATGTGGGCTGTGCTATCCAGTGTTTGCCGTGGGAGGGCGCTGCGGACGGCTCGTCTTCGGGGGGCAGATCGTGCGACGACGAGGTCGAACTCTAGAATTGAAGCAACATGTGCTACATGAACAGCGTACTCCAAGTACTCTTCATGACGAAAGCGTTCCGCAAAGAGGTGCTGCAACGCGAAATTGGGCGATCGCCTTTGTTTGACAGGCTGCGGGAGTTGTTCGCCTTGCTGAAGTTCTCGACAAGGTAGTTCCTCGCGCCTATCGACGTGCTGTGCGAAGCGAAGCCGCGAAATTTCGAGCAGGGTTAACAGCACCACAGCTCAGAGTTTTTGATCATCTTGCTGGAGCATTTGCACGAAGAGGAGAGGAAGTACGGAGGGGCGGGAGGAGGGTCGACGCCCGAGCAGATGAACCCGGAGAGCGCCGAAAATGAAGCGGCCTCGTTAGTAATGCCAACCTTGGTGCAGCAATCTTGCGGGGACAAGACGTTAACCGTATCGTGATGCGGAGAATGCGGCACCAAAAGGATAGGAGTGGCAATTTCAGAAAGGTGCAGCTGTTTTTTCCCAACCACTCGGATAACCAGACCGTGCAAACGGTCCTGGATTACTACCTGCAGCCCAGAAAAGTTGGTTGGCCATAACCAGTAGGTACCACTACGACTTCTACAGCCGTTTGATGGACAGCGAGATGATAACGAACATCGTCGAAGCTCCCGCGAGGCTGTTAATCACCTTGACGCTCTTTAGATACGATCTGGCGTCTCACCAACGCACCAAGCTCTCGCAAAACGGCACGTGGGACGAGCACCCTCACCTGAAAAATTTCCGCTAGGAACTATACTCTGCGGTGGTACACTGTGGCTCGAGCTTGGATTCCGTTCACTACTACACGCTGGCCAAGGACAAGAAGGGCTGGTACAAGTTCATCGACATCTTGGTCTCCAAGGAGACGCAAGGAGTCCTAAGCCGCTTGTAGCCGTAGGAGACACCGTACATACTCTTCTACAGCAGGGAAGATGTGTCAGATGTGAACAACCTGCCGGACGCTATGTTGCCTCCCACGTTGCAGTCGCTGCTGCACAAGGAGTGGTTTGGAGCTGTAGCGCGAGATAGCGAGACAGTCTTTGAAGCTGTAAGGCATCAAGTACAAGAAAGACGGGGAAGGCGGGTCTTCCTCAACTTCGAGTAATATATTTTAATTTTGTTTTATATTTTGATTGTTTCGATGATTATTTGTACTATATCATTCATTGTACATGTTTTCATAAGAATATTACTTGCTTCTTCATTCAGTAAAAAAATTCCCTACTGAAATCGGGAATAATAACACCCTACCTTTTCTTAATACTAAAGTTATCAGTAGAACTGATAATTCCTTGATCACTGATTGGTATATCAAACCTATTAACTCAGGAAGATATATCAATTACTATGCTTTTCATGAAAAATCAGTGAAAATTAATTTGACACTTTGAAAAAAAAGAATAGAAAAATTAATACACCCTTTCCTCGAACAAAAAAATCTCAGACTCCTTAGAGACATATTAATTGTGAATTTTTATCCTAGACAACTTCTTAATAAAATAATTTTCAGTACTGGCAGAAATACAAATTCTGATATAATCCACAGAAATGTATGTAATGATAATTCACCTGTCAATTTTTCTTATAAATCTATACCTAATCTTGGAAATTCATCTTCGAATATCATAAAAGTCTTCCATAATGGGCAGAATATCAAAATATTCCAAAAAAATATTAAAACTTTAGAGAATTTAAATACTAGATTAAAAGATAAAACTGAAATTACCAAAAAGTCAAATGTTAAATATAACATTCCTTGTAACAATTGTAACTTAAATTATACTGGAACAACATCTAAAATTCTTAATGATAGAATAACATCACATAAAAGTGATATGAAACTAAATAAGAAAGCATGCGCATGAGCACAACACTGTGGAAACAAGCCATAAACAAGCCATTAACCTAATAGTGAAATTGGACGTCCAGATAAAAAATATTGCCAATCGTCTTTTTCTTGAAATGGTTGATATTAATATGTCGTCAAATTGTACGAATGACATTGATAATCTCAGCAACATATGTATATATATATATATATATATATATATATATATATATATATATATATACATATTTATAAAATACTGGCGCTACACCAAAACAAAAACATAATAATAGAGCAGGCGGCAGTGACATATTTTTTTGACCAATGTTTTACAATCTGCCTTTGTGGATTTGGAAAGGGAAATACTTGAATCTGGAAAAAATCATAAACTGCTAACCCAGAATTTGTTTTTGATGGAGAACACTCTATACTTCTGAAGAGTATGCCTCGTGCATTCTCGTTATTGTCGCGATGGGACAAATTTCAGTTATAATTGGCGTACTGGGAAAAATTGGTTATCATTTATTTTTGTCGCAATACATTCCATGAATTTGTAAATCACCCTGTATCATTTAAAACAGTATATCTTCGTGTTTTTTACTTTGATCGGCTTTTTAAATATAGATCAGTCTGAAAAAAGGCTTCCATCCATATTCTTGTTGAATTTGACGAACGCAAATTATGGGTTTGACATGAAGTACCACGCAGTGCGTAAATTTTTTTGTGAATTACGATTTGTTTCATCTTCAATTACTTCCCTTTCCAAAGACAGACTGAAAAAAAATGGTCCAAAAAATCTGTCACTGCCGCCCGGCCTGTAATTAAAATCGTATCAATCAATACATATCTCTGTAGAATTAATGATTATCCTATCAAATCATCATAGACATGAAAAATGGCATTTATGTGAAGGTATGTCATTTGTCAAACAAAAATTTCACAAACACATGTATACACTTCTCTTTATCAATTTACATGTTGAAATATTCATGTTTTTTACTCGTTTTTACCTGTAAGAATAATTTTTAATGTTAATCAAAAAGAAAAAAATTCCACAAATTCACAAATTCTGTTAGGAATTTCCTAGATATTAAACCGAGTGATACAGACTTTTGGCATACCCCTCCTTTTCAATTTCTTCAGCTAGTTTCATGAAATTCAAAATAATAAATATGCTCGCAAAGAGAGAAGTACTTTTTTGCAGCTTTCGGTTTTTCCGATAATGACGATGTTCAAATGAAACGTCCTGTAGGTTATAACATTTCCAAAATCTACATTATTTTTTAGATCTAATGATACCCCTAGTTGATATTTGAATAATGGATTGGAACACATTGTTCCGTCAGGTGGCTTCCAAGATTGCACACTGCACGGGCACAATTGTTATCCACCTCCGGTAATGGCATCATTCCCCATTCTACAATGCGAATTCTGACCTCTACCTCCCTCAGATTTTCCATTTCTCAAATGGGAAATAATGCATAATCACTCGTTATTCAAGCGATATTCCTCACCCAAATGTAACCCGTCAAACCAAACTTGCCATGTATGGAAAATGGAGGTTAGCAAAGTGACCAATTGACTTTTGACGATGGTTGAATACAAAACAATAACGGAT
The DNA here is from genome assembly GCA_032362365.1 of Zygogramma bicolorata. Classification (NCBI taxonomy): domain Eukaryota; kingdom Metazoa; phylum Arthropoda; class Insecta; order Coleoptera; family Chrysomelidae; genus Zygogramma; species Zygogramma bicolorata. Next base: position 219,278 of record JAVJAQ010003093.1, read on the forward strand.
GATACTGGACCTGAAAATTTTAGATCCAAACATTTCACTTCAATCGTTCAGTAAGAATTTGTATTTACTCCCTACTACTGGATCACTATATTAAACATCGAATCAACTGAAAACCAACGTAAAAAGTGCAAATTGATCACATTTCAAAATATACTAGGTGCGTTTACTTTGTTTTATGGAGTTTTGATATTCTTCGAAACTGACTACTCGATTATTTTTTATAACTCTCAATTCATCAGCACACACTAAAGGATTGATGAAGGGGTTATGAAGTTCTGGAATCTGAGTGGAAGAAGCTGCTGCTGGATCACCGCTACCACTTAAATTTCCGCACCAGTATTCGTTTCCTGGCAGAGCATTTCCATCCCAAGCATAGGAAACAACTAACAATTTATCTGAAAAAAAAATTATTCGGTAGCTTTCTATAAAAATTTATTTCATTAAATTTGATTACCAATTTCACAAATTCGAAAATTGTTCAGATATGAGACTTATACATTGGATTCGGTACAATAATGTTCATTTTTATATGGCTACCTATATTCATGAGCCGTAACAAATAGAAGTCAAAAAACACATAAGATCGGAAATGAAACGTAAATGGAAAAAATTACTAGAGAAGAAGCGATATGCACGATTAATCAGAATATAAAAATGAATTGAAATCAACAAAAATAAACGAAAATAATATAAGTGGTAAAACTATGCCAAATGATGGTGCAGGTCGGAGAAATTCAATTGAAATAAAAGCCATTATATTATAAAAAAATAAAAGGAAAATGATCTGAAAAGGAATTGTAGATGAGCAGGAGTCAAAAATGAAAAAACAATAAAATCAAATGAAAATGAAAAAAAAAATTCAAAAAAAAGTTGAAACCAAACCTCTTTGTTGATATGTGTATTTTATTCACAGATGTTTGATTCATTCACAAAAAGCAAGAACGAGCATCTAAATTAATTAGTGCCCTGCCTATATGTAAGAGTGCTTCGATTTTTTCATCATGCTCATTTGGAGAAGGGAAACAAAATATAGTTCTTTCTATTTATGTTTCTAAATATCGATACTCAAGGCTCAGTACATTTCATTACAGATAGTCATGGTGAATGGATGTGTCATCGAAATGTCTATTCATTCCGAGCATATTAGCTCAAAGTTGACTTCTTGCAAAATTCATATGTATACACAAGGTATAGTATTTTCTGAGCGGAACAAGGTTGTGTGGAGAATGAAATGATTTCTTGGTATGTGGAATTTTTTAACTATTCTCCATTTTTTTTTTATATTGTGTAGAAGTATCCTATGAATGCCATCTTATCGATTGAATATTCTGCTTGGTATTCAAATCAAGCAAAAAAGTGATGACTTATTTTATGTGATTCACTTCCCGTTGCGCCATACCGGATGACCCGAAACCAATTTACCCCCCTGTACCTACTTTGTTATTTTGTATGGATATTTCATGTTCGGTTCCTCGATTTGAAGCCATGGGTGTACAATTTAGCAAGTATCACACCATATATGACACTTCCGGTTTGATCGGAAGCGCATCCAATTTTTATATTTCAAATGGAATCTATATTTTTTGTGAATTACCATTCAGTATAGAATTACATTTCCATTGATATATCATAATCATGCTCTCAATTCACAATCTGCTGGTATAAATGAGTTTTTATAAAAAATTACATTATCTATTCCTCTCGTTACGGGACATTTCCATGGAAGTATGCTATGAAATATTGAACAATATCATATGAGTAACAATAATTCATGGCCAAATTTTTCACACAATATTTGATATGCAAATTAGCTATTTTCAAAATTGAATTCTGCTTCATATTTCAACATCAAGTCTATCATTTTTTAAATGCCATCATAGGAATTTTTCAAGTTGGTCATAAAACATACAATCCTATGCTTTGTATTTCAATATGTAATGGTGTTTCCCACCAAATTTAAAAATTCCTTATCCGGTCAAGTTAGACATAAAAATAGTGATCAAATAACAAAAATTCCGACAGAGCCAAATTTTGGTAAAGACATTGGGTTTACCATGAAAAATAAAAATGTAGAAGTTCCCATCAGTCCCATGTGTGCTAAGAAAGTTATTCGGGGTCAAAAGTCGAAATTTCAGGTTTTTTGCTTTTTCTCGAAAACGGTGAGTTTTATCAGAAATGGACCCCAGATCAAAGCTGTAGATCTTAAAATTCTCTACATGAATGGTTTGAATAATTTTTTTTCTAAGATCACTGTTCCTGAGGGATCACAATTTTAAGTGTCACATTCTACATAATATTCACACATTTCCCATTTACATAAATATTCAGGTACTTAAGCAAGCAAAAATGCCTATTTGTGTCTCTTTTATGTATAAACTATATGCTATCGAGAAAAGGAATAACTCAAAGTTGACTCTGAGTTTTTCCTTTTCTTGAAATAAACCACTCCACTTCGAACGTGGACTTTTTCATTCGTCTATATATTACATTGAGAAAATATATATTTGAAAGACAGTCCCTCATTACGCAATATCAATCTTAATAATCTTCATGCAGTTGAATAAGTATAGTGTATAAAAATTACGTCATAGCGGTTCGTGGAATGGGTCTACAGGGGAAACCACGTTAAAAAAAACGCGACTACACTACTACCTCACAGGTAGTGTGGAAACGTGTGCATATTATGTAGAACGTGACTCGTACAATTGTAATATCTCAGGAACGATGATACTTAGAGAAGAAATTATGGGTACCATTTTTGAAGAGAATTTCAAGATCTACAGTTTTGGTCTGAGGTACTTTTTTGATAAAACTTGATTTTCTCAAGAAAAACTCAAAAAAGCGGTAATTTTGGCCTTTGACCCAGAATTACTTTTTTACCTCACATTGGATTGATCGGGACTTTCAAATGTTTCTTCTTTATGGTAAACCCAAAATCTTCACCAACATTTAGCTGTGTCGTAATTTTTGTTATTTCAATTGTTTAACTTGACCGGATTATTAAGAAATTATAGACTTGATATTGAAAAATGAAGAAAATTTCAAAAATATATAATCCACATAAAAAATATTGTGTGGAAAGTTTGGCCATGAATTTTCAATAGCATACTTTCATGAAGATGTTTCGTTTCGAGAGATAAGATGAGATATCAACTATATAAGCAGAATTTGAATTGAGAGTATGATTGTTATATATCATTGGAAAGGTAAATCTATATTCAATCGTTATTTCCAAAAAAATTATACTTTCTTTTTGTAATATGAAAATTGGATGCGCGTCCGGTCAAACCTGAAGTGTCATAATATATGATTTGATACTTGCTAAATTGTAGTTTAATGACATCAACTTTGAAATATAACTAAAAAATAACAACGAATATACAGGGGGTAAATTGGTTCCGGGTCACCCGGTATAGGCAAGAAGCAGTTGTTTGGATAAACTCATTCTTAAAAACAATGAGATTGCAACAGCTGGTGTGAATAATTCAGTTAGATACAATACCTTCTGCTATTTTCTCATGTGGATTTCTCTTCAGAATATGAATATTTATACCTCCAAATGGATGGTCCTGTAGTTTGAATACTTCACCATTTTTATAGTCTCCACATGTTTCTTCATTTATATACGAAAAACAAATGTCGCTCACAGAATGCAGATTGTTTGCTAAAGCCCTAAAAAATAGGAGTTGTGAAGTTTGGTTCGAATTATTATCATGATTTTCGTGTACTGGAAGTCGTTCAAGATTCGCTAACAGAAATACTAAGATAAAAATCTCCTTTGAATACATCAGATTGAAGAAAATAATCTTCGAATGCTAGGTACCATCCAGCGATGCGTCTGAGTGTCATTGAATGGACTACTCCACAGCTCATTGCTATTACCTACTCAAACATGGGGTTCAATACGAGTGGAACAAATATCGTACCCACACAGACGGCAACCCTCAGAGGTTTGTGAACTAAGGCTAGATTCAGACAGATCCGAAATCCGATCGTACGACGATCAAATAGCTTTCTGATTGGTCTAAATTGGTCTGAGGTTAAATTTAGACCAATCAGAAAGCTATCGGATCGTCGTACGATCGAATTTCGGATCTGTCTGAATTCAGCCTAAGAGATAGCTGTCTGCCATTAGATTCGTGAAAGCGTATTCGTATATCGAAAGGTCGTCGACCGTGACAGCTGATATGAGAATAATTAGGATATTGAGAAATTATTTGGGATAATCAAAACACGAAGTGTTTTTCGAAAAGAAAAAGAGTTTGATAAGTAATAAGAATGTACCACCTCACCCCAGATTGCAAAATATATAAATAACAAACCGTCAGTGTCAATTTTTCTCTCCTTAAGCAAATGCTGACCTTGTTAGAAGAAGGCGCGTCGAATGCGTGTAATATCGGTTTGGGATCAGGCAAATTGATCTCTAAAAAAAGTTTATGGTCTACATGATATGTTGCCATTTGAAAAGTTGTAGCTTGCTGAGAGCGAAGTTACAAGATCCCAAAAATATTTCCCTTTGCAAACATTTTGCTAAGGTTCTCAGAGATTTTCAATATATTCGTCCATCTTGTATGTATTGGGGTGATCTGTTACTTTCTTTCAGCTATAAATCATTCACTATCATTTACTTACAGAATTCTTCTAGCGAATGTTTCCATGAACACTCGTTCTTGGTGAATCGATATTCTCCAAACTCCTAATCCTAAGCCAACGACATGAATGTATGCAGTTTTTTTTACAGCTTCAGCTCTGAAATTTCCTTCTATCAATAAAGTATCGATAGAAATAGTGAGTCTTTTGCAGTAATAGTGATTATCGAAAATCAAACCACCTGCCAAGTTTGTATATCGCATTTCTTTGGTACTTCTTGATTTCAAAGTTTCTTCGTAATCCAGACAACTTTCTTCGTAAAATTCGGAGAATAATTTATGAACGCTAGCATTAACTTCAGTGCCGTAACCATTCTGTTCGGTATTTTGTTCTTCACTAGATACAATTTCTTGGTACTCCATGACACCTCTTTTCTTCAATCTTGGACCAATAACACCAATAATAATGCCTTCGTCAGCTATGTTGTCTCTATTTTCAGACTGTTTTCCAAAATTCACTCTGGATCCATCATTCACAAAGTACGTGTAAGAACTGACGGACAAAAACACAGCCAATTTAATTTCATCGTAAGTCAAACACTCTTTAAGGATCAATGGAGGTGATTCTTCATCGGTACCAATGGTTTCCCAAGCTCCACTTCCACATTTTTTGTTCAAAAGAAGGTATTTGTCAGACACACCTATGAATATAACGGCCCGTTTAACGAAAAGTCTGTTGATGAAATTTTTTAGTGTCATTTCTCGATAAAGATTTTTTTCTTTTGCGGTTCCATACTTCCTCTTGAAAAGAATAAACTTACAATATAGCTCCAGAGCATTTTCGTGAATAATAGGATACACAGAGTTTATATTTCTCGTCAAAGTTTTCTCTCCGGTTAGCTTTTTCAATATTTTACACCTTCCTGTATCGATAGGAAATTCAATTGGAAAATCTTTGCTCCTCTTGATGATGTCTTTGATCCTTTGTTGTGGTATCTTATCTACATTGCTTTCGATCAGAAGGGTGTAGCTTTCACTAGTCCATTCAGGTGATTTCGGAGACCAATTTGGGATGGCCATTGAGAAGATGATTTTGTTGCGTCGCCCCTGAAAAAATATCTGTTTGTAAAACATGGGAGCAAAGTACTACTTTTCCTCCCGAGGATGAAGTTTACATTACATTACAGTAATCATTCAAGTTAGGAAAAGGCACTTTACTCCCATGTTATACATTTTTTCCACCTCCCTCGAATAAGAAGTCATTTGAAAAAAAATTATGGAAGTAACAAATAAAATTTAATAAAGAACTGAAACTGAAAAGAAGGTACGGTAGGTAGAGCATGCTCCTGAAATTCCCAAAATTAGGAGAACCCACAGAACAAAACAAAAAATAGAAACAAGAAAATGTCTTGACGTCGGATTCACACCAATACCTACATTTGCCGTAATACCTGTCATGAAAAATGTTTGTTCCATCAACACTTTGCGCTACGAAGGCTTGCTGGAAACAGTTGCGGAATTATGAAGATAGCTGTAGTTTTATTATAATATTTGACGTTTAACATTCATTTTTTGCAATATATTCACTTCTTGAAAATTGTGGTTCTCGGTAGTGTAGCGGTTAGCACATTCGCCTTTCAGCACAAGAGATTCATAACATGGACCCGGTGATGGACCATGATGAAGTAACCGAAGTCATTAGAAGAATGCCCTCAAATAAAGCGCCGGGAGCGGACGGGGTGAATGCGATTCTACTCCGGAATCTCCCAAAAAAGGCCACCGTGCAATTGTTGCACATTATTAATGGCATACTTAAATGGCAGCACTACCCAGCTTGTGTGAAGCATGCTGAGGTGATTCTCATAACAAAGGTCGGAAAGGATAAATTCAAGACAGAAAGTTACCGACCCATCTCACTGCTGAGTGTCATCGCCAAGGTGATGGATAAGATCATCCTGACGAGGCTGAACAGGATCGAAAAACGCCTTGAATTGATTCCAGAGGAGCAGTTCGGATTCCGGATAGGGCATATTACGACCTCTCAGGTGGTCTGAATTGTTGATGGAATCTAGGAAGCAATCCATAAAAAACAAAATACTGTTATGGTCCTGCTTGACATGGAGAAAGCCTTCGACAAGGTTTGGACAGGGGGTTTGATCACTAAAAGGTGGAGGGCAAACATACCTTTACATATAGTGAAATTTATCGATAGTTACCTGAGTGAGAGAACTATTCGGGTTAGGATTAACGAAAGTGTATCTGTAGATCATCCAGTAGAAGCAGGTGTTCCGCAGGGGTCTTGCTTATCCCCACACTTGTATTCTCTATATACGTACAACTGCCCAAAGTTCCAGAGGACGAATCTGGCTATATATGCGGACGATACCGCAATATATGCACATTCCTTCTCAAGTGAGGTTGCGAACAAGCAAGTTCAAACCCACTTGGACTGCAGGCTAGTGGTACCGTATCTGGAGAAAAACAAGATCGGTCTGAATCCTGTAAAGACGGAGACAATCAACTTCTCGAAGAAGTTCACGTGAAAATCTCCGAGAGTTTGAGAGTTAAAGACAGACGCGTAGATGAGCAAGAAAGCGTGACATACCTGGGGTTGATGTTGGACAAGCGTCTCAACTTCAGAAAACACATCAATCTGGCAATTCAGAGGGCGGGAGCCGCTATCAGGCGAAACTACCCTGTGATTGCCAGAAATTCTAAACTCAGTATAGACAATAAACTATCAATATATAAACAGGTCATGAGACATGACTGAAATAGAAAAAATTTCAGACCCTATTAGGACACTGGCCAATAAATTTTATAAGTTCTTCCTACCACCGAAGAGTCCTCTCCCTCAAGACCCTCAACAGAAAGTTGACTTTTGTGAAATGCTATTGATACGAATTCAATAAGATTTTTTTTAATAAAATTATAGTTATTGGTCGGGGAAAATCCTCACGTCACAAAAGAAGCCGGATTTCAAGAAAAATTTAGTGTAATGTTTTCCGCATGCTAATGGACAACAATTTAAGGTTCGCAATATACGAAGAATCATAACATCCAGATGCTACCTGCATATTTTGGGGAATATTTGAAGAGTTTTATCGATAACCTGACATTCGAAGGATATCGGAACTGTTGGTACCAACTAGACAGAACCTCATTGTACAATATAAATAAGGGCAGAAGTGGACAGACTTTTTGACGATCGGTGGATAGGGTGCTAGAGACCATAGAATTGGCCAGGGACATCGCCCGATCTTATTCCATCAGATTTTTATCTGTGGGGATTGTTCAAAGAGAAAATTTACAAAACACCCGCGTGTTCGAGAGATAAATTGTTAGAAAGGCTTACCCAAACTCAAATCAGATCTGCCATGACCGAAGCAGTCAACACCCGCATTTTGAAGTGCCTTGAAGTTAACGGCCAGCGATTCGAACAAATTTTGAGATATCCCACATGATTGTTTTACTTTTTTATGAGTATTCATATCAATATTTCCACTTTTAGGTTTTTTCGTGTTTTCATAAATTTTCACAAATGAATGCTCATAAGTCCAACTAGTTAGAGGTATACGCATGATATACATAAAATGAAAGCAAATTTTAACAGCTTCCTGAATATTCAATAATATACACGGTGTTCCATATGAAATGATCAACTTTCAGCAACTTTTTAAAGCAAACGAAAAAACTAAATCCCCAAGTACCACCCAACTCGAAAACCAAATTTTGATACCATAGTATTTCTTGACTCGAAGTTGTCAGCATTTTTAGAGGTCATGATTTACGAAGGAAAAATTGAAATTCATTCATTATTCGAAAACCGTAACAGATAGGTATAGAGAAATATCAAGGAAAGTTCTCGGGTTATTTATAAAAAATATTTTAGTTGGGTAAAGAATATCTGAATATTTCCTCTATTATATTTTCTGAGCAGTGATCCGTTGTCTGGTTCACCAGAAACGTCTAATGTGCCATCCACCGTGAATCACACTATGAATGAGAAATAATGGAGTTATATTGGATACAGATACTCGTTCAAACACATGATCATTTGTGATTCTTCCATTATGGAGAGTTCTGTTGAAGCTTCTTTATTCTATTCAAAGAAAGGCAATCCGTCTTGTTGGTGATTCTTCGCTCACAGACTGGCTCACTTCATTGAAGCATCGTCGAAGGGTAGGAAACTTGTCCCTCTTCTATAGATATTTTCATGGTCGGTGCTCTTCTGAATTGTTATCAGTCGTTCCACCCTTGGCAATATCTACACGGATGACCTGACGAATACAAAATTCCCACCCCTTCGTTGTGAGCTTGGAGACCTGTCGAACCTCTCTTGCTCAGGGATCTTTTTTCAATAGATCAGCAGAGCTTTGGAACTCCTTGCCAAGAAAGGTTTTTCTTGAGATCAGGATATACTTGACCGTGGGAATTACTAGTTACCGGCTGTGACACTCCCAGGGACATCCCGTTGGTTTTCGAATTTCGATTTCGGAAGAAATATAGAGAAAAATGTATTTTTCCGCAGAGTCGTACTTTTCCTTCCTAGGGAGGAAAAATAAAAGTGACGTTTGACACGTCATCAATGGAATAACTTATACGGCATTGAAGACCCAAACAATACTCTATTAAGTATAAATTTTGCCATTCATTTATAGAACACCCTGTGTTTCGAAAACTGGTAGAAATCAGTAAAGAAGGTGAGATTGTTCTAAAAAATTGTTCGTTTCCATTAGCTGATGAACGTCAACCCCCAGAAGTCGAAACTTGTGCAAGCAATGGATCAACGAGGCCTTACCTTTTAAGGTGCGATTACCCGGCACGATGGCCTGGTGAGGAATACGAACCCCGATCTTCCGCTTGAAAGGCGAATGTGCTAACCTCTACACTACCGAGAATCACAATTTTCAAGAAGCGAATATATTGCAAAAAAATGAATGTTAAACGTCAAATATTATAATAGAGCTACAGCAATACTCTAGGTTAAACCGCCTCTGGAATCGTTCTGTCGACGTTTCGGCTCCCACTTAGGAGCCATTATCAAGACTTCTTTGCAACTTGGTGCCGAGGTCTAAGTCTCCCTAAACCCCAACTCCCATCTTAACAATATATATGTATATATATATATATATATATATATATATATATATATATATAGAGATAATCAAATTCTCTGGTCTATCACAATTTGCATTCAATTCGAAATGCCCACCACTAGATAAACTGTGATAGATATCTATCACAGTTTGTCTTCGATACGAGGACCATGCCACCTTACAGCTGATGAAGGCCAAAGCCAGAAATAGCTAGCTATCTTGTGGTGGGCATTTCGAATTGAATGCAAATTGTGATAGGCCAGAGAATTTGATTATCTATTTATCAGTTTCCTGATTCATCTTGCTTCATAGCAAATAACACTTTCTCTCTCTCTCTCTCTCTCTCTCTCTATATATATATATATATATATATATATATATATATATAGAGTGAATAATCTCGAGGATGAATTCAAATCAACCGTTCATTCGATACAGACGGGTGTATTCCGATTCATTGATTAAAATAAGTGCCTTCGAGTGCAATTTCAAAACGGAATTTCTCTACAGTGGAAGGTGAAGGTATTTACGTTTATAGATTTCTATCAAAATTCCGAAATTTCAACGCACTTCTTGGAAAAATGCATTGCTTCCATAAATTAAGTAGTTAATACCGCACTGAAACTATCGTGAAAAGTTTCCTCATCACTGATTTATTTTGGAATTTATCACAAGTGGTATCCTACCAACATAGGTCGTCTTAAGTGTGAATATCATAAAATAGCATATCTCTTGATATCAATAACTGTACTAACGATGATCTCTTTCACAAAGGCAACAGAGAACAAACAACTAATCTCGAGAAGATCAGTGAGGCTGAAACCAAAACATTGGAAAATCGAATTGCAAAAAGTAACTCAGATTTCAACTTGAGAATTGAGGTAGTGTTGCAGATGTATACTTACTGAAGAGCCAGAATCTTTGGATACAGAAAATTGAAGAGAAATAACGTTGCATTTTTTGGACTCAATGTGTTGAAGGATTATGAACTCGAAGGAACACCGTTACAATAGAACAAGGCTTCGGACTTGAATATTTCGCAATACGATATAAACAATATTTTTATAGCTGGAAAATAAAAAAAAATACCCGTAAAAATTCAGTTCAATTTTTTATTGAAAAAGTCTCTCATATTCTGGAACATCTCAACGCTGGAAGGATCCAAAATGGAAATCTCAAATGATTTGTGTCCTGAAGATAGAAAACGAAAAAATCCTTCAGAAAAAAAACTTAAAACAGAATTTAGAAGCGACTATTGAAGGTCTCCAACTCATTATCGAAGCTGAAGTTTACAATTTTCAAAATCTCCAAGATCTCGAAAAAAAAGGAAGCACTAGAATACGACCGTACAGGAGATAAGGAAGAAGAAACTAACATTCCTGCCCGAACCTCACAGCATCAAACGGGAAAAGCGGAACTCTAAATCGGAGGAAGATCAATTCCAAACCACAAATGGTGAATGCAGAAATACCTGTAATCACAAGAAAACTGAGAAGATGATTATCTGATTCTGAAGTTATTTTTCTGGGTCTCGTTTCTCTTAGGATCTGAAAGAGTTTTTGAGGAATTATTTTTTGGCTTCTTTACTTTGAAAAATAGATATTACTACTTCTATGAAAGAAAAAGGGCTACTTTTCATTCATTCAAATGCTGTAGGGGTTGACGGACTTAGTGTCAAGATGATGTTACACTGTTGTTCTACTCTACCGTTCAAATTCTGTATGCAGAATAGAGTATCCATACCCTGAAATTTGAAAAAAAGCACATGTCATTCTGAACGATTTGCGTCCAAAAGTATTTTGTGTATCTTATGGAAATGTTTCGAAAAAATCATGGAAATACAAATTCGTTCACATCTTGATGAATTCATCTTACCCATTCTGACTTTCGAAAAAGGATCATTTGTACAAGAACACTGTTGAAAGTGGGTGATGACATATTCAATGCCCTATAGACAACGATGATCTTGTGCTTGTTGATTACTCCAAAAGGCCTTCGATTAAATCAATCATCAACTTTTACAGGACATTTTACATTTCATAGGATTCTCCGATACTGTGGTGGAAGTTATTTTGCAATACGTGCCACAAAGAGTTTAATCTGTGATTTTCAACGGCATACTCTCTCATCCTGCGATTATAAAACGAGAGGTTAGCCAAGGTCAATTCTTGGACTTCTCCTGTTTACAATTTGTACCACTAAATTCCATGAATATAGACGGTATTTTCCGTTCACTATTTCGCGGTAACACCCAACTTTTTTACATTGCCTCTATACATTTGTGAAAGAAATATTGGGCTCATATTGGACAAATAATTGAAATTTTTCCATTGCAATTAGAAGCCCATTCTATAATTCGAAACTCATATACCTATTCTAATCGACAAATATTAACAAGTGTCGAATTGCAGTTTGCGAATCCCTTGTTATTATCTAAAAAGCCAAGATATCTCTACAATTAAGTGAGATGTCACTCACAGTACCATAAAGTGAATATCCGTCTTGAAGATCGACAATCACTCGCCATAATATTGCCAAGTTTTATAATTGTATAGGTATCTATGGAAATAATAAATCTCCCTCCATTTCAATTCAGAAACTCAACCGCTGTCTTAATTGCAAACGACCACTTATTGTAAAGTAGTTCATATGATTTGAAAATTCACTTTTTTCTTTCAATGCGTGGTTATGGTTTGATGTATTTCTTGTAATTCGATTGAGGTAGCTTTTTGAATTGGTTTCGAAAAACATTAAATTATTTTTTCTAGGTTGAGTGAAAGAGAGCATCCTTTCAGCAACTCAGCTTGCCTTTCGTCGTCAGACTACATTTTAATTGTACTTTCGAATCATGTACTTTGAGACAATGAAATATATCATTATTATATAGTCGAGCTCTTGGAAATGTCAATGTCCTTCATCAGAACAATCTGAAAGGTGTATAAAAACCATTTTGAGACGAAACATTATCGAAAAAATGAAAAGTCGTGGGTACCTACAACTTTTTTATTACTGTTTAAAATGTCAAACAAATTGTCTCAAAATGATATTTTTCGCACCTTTCAGATTGTCTCGGTAAAAGAAATAATCATTTCCGGCTATGTGGCAATGAGTTTTCTTTAACCTTCAACCAAAATCAAAGTTATTGACTGCATCCCTCAAGATTATTCTCTCTTTTCCTGAAAAAAAATGTATTCTTCCTTATGTTTTTTTGGAATATCCCATTCGGTTTACTTCTACTGACGAAACATGAATAAAATGACCCTTGGATGTCCAGGTGTTATTGAGAAAACAATCGCAATTCAGAGAGTATACTTGAAGGAAATAACTTTATACTTTCCTTTCAAATTATTTCATGGTTCTATTAATTTGTTCCGAGTATAATCTGAGAAATGCCGTATGAAAAATTTGGGGTAATACTTCGGTCGCTATAAGCACCTTTTTTGACTTTTTTTGTGGAACTTACGTTATTCGGTCTAATCTACAAAAAATTGAAATGAAATTTTCGGCTGTCTCGTATATTTTCGAAGATATAGGTCCATTTTCCTCAATTTTGTTGTGAAACTTCATAATTTTTCACATCAAATTTCTGTTGTTTGAACATAAAAAATGTGTCCTGATCAAATCACCAATCACGACCTCGTTCATTTGTGTATGACATTTCAAGCAAAAAAAATATTATTTTACCCAGATATGGAACAGTGGCCAGGAATGCAAAGTACCAAGCGAACAGTTCCTATTTAGCGACAGACACGTTCTGTTGTGACGTTGTCTTATAGTTTACATTGTGTCAATTATAGTATTATTTTCAAGCAGAAAATAATGATTTTTTCTGCTTAAAAATATTGAAAACGAGTAAATAAGAGAGTGAGTGGTGTTTCATCAGAAAAAGGACGAATTTTGTGTGTTCAAACAACAGAAATTTGATGTGAAAAATTATGAAGTTTTACAACAAAATTTAACTTTATCTTCGAAAATTTACGAGACCACCGAAAATATCATTTGAATTTTTTATAGAGACCGAATTTCGTAAGTTCTACAAAAAAAAATCCAAAAAAAGGTGCTCATAGCAACCGGAGTATTACCAAATTTAGAAAAAATGTCCAAAAACATTCAAGAACTACATATTTTTATTGAATCGATTTGCAAAAAATGCAAAACTGAACATATGGGATAATTGTATCTTTTTTCAGCGTATTTTAATATTTCCAAACAACTTTCAGTAATATGTGATACTGTCTTCCTAGATAGACACAGTAAAAGATATATCAGTTCAAACATTGCTCACCTTGTCGTAGATATCAATGTGATAAATGTTATCAGAACCGAAACGCGACTGAATGGTATTCACTACCAACAACTAATCGAAGTCGAGTGTTCTTATCGAAAAACCCACAGAACAGATTGTTTGTGGAAAACCCCACATCCACTAAGTACCTGACTCACTTCAACAACACATTCGGAAGACACATGCGCTGCCATCTAGCCGTGAATAATCCAAGCGAGCTGAATACAAAAAAAAACACCATTCTGTTTTAATTAAAAGTATATTTCTTCCTCACCATTTTGTGAACATATGAAACAAAATAATATTTCATATTTCAGTTACCGTTATGCAGGTACTTTTCTTAATTCCAATTTCAATGTTAACGTAATTTAAAGAAGAAGGTTTTTCAATTGAGTTATGATGAATTTCCATCAACTATTGGCCAGTTCCAACAGTTAATGAGAAATTCCGTAGTACAAACTGAAACCTACATCTCTTCTGTCAAACTTTGAAAAACTCTTCGAAATCATTCCATATAATCGCATATCTCACGAGGTGAGAAATAATATACCATCTTATCAACAAGGATTCATGGATGGAAGACCTACAGTTACAAAGTCAACAATTCTCACCAACTATAGTATATATAATATAATAATAACATTGAAAAAGAAATTTTTCGGGTCACATTTCAATATTAACTGTTTGAAAAATGTTATATGTATAAGAAATATTATTCTGATATATGTATTTATAGACCAGGGTAGAAGCCTTTAAAACTGATAAAATGTTGGGAAAAAATAATAGTAGGATAAAACCCACTGGAAATGGAGGAGGATATAATGAAAATGAATGAAAAAATAATTTACGGGCGATCTGAGGTAGGGAAGTGTAAGGGGTGAGTTTTCAAGGGTAAAAAATGGCTTTTCTCTATTTCCGGCAAAACTACAAGATTTATGGAAAGGAGTCAAATAGCGAAGTTGTTGGTCATGAAAAAATCAACAACTTTTTATCCAAACTTTTTTCACATAACCTCAAAAGCTAAGTGAAAAATTCAAAAAACCATGTTTTTTATTTTTAACTTTTATAAAAATGATTTTTTTCATGAAATTTATTGGAAACTTACTTTTTCATGTTCATAATACACTGTGGGTCATTTTATTTGATTAATTTATTTTTTCACCTTATTTTCACTTAATATCGATAAAGCACCCTAATTTTCGATCGAAAATTCTCCCATCAAAATATCTGCTTTTTTTGTGTGCTCTTTGTTCAGTGAAATCTCTACTTCCCGATGTTGTAGAAAAAAAATACATTTCATTGGTAAATGTTTTCCGAAAATGTAAAAAATCGAAAAAAACTTATTCGTATTTTTTTTCAATCATTATGTACAATTCCATCTAAAAAATGTGACTACTGCATTTTTTACAGTTCAAAAGTTGGTTTATTGAATTTTCATTACATTTTTGTCATAGAAAAATCTCATAATAGATAAATACTATTGAATTCAGATACTTTATACGTTTTACGTTATTCATTATAATATTTTTGAATTCATCAATTTCGTTATTTATAAAAACCTTATCTTGAATTCTAATCACTTATCCATAGATCTTCAAAAACTCCAAGACCATCACCTCCTTCGTCTCCAATATTATTTTCACTCTTCATTGGTTCCTCATCCAGAATTTCATCTGAATCATTAACTTCCTCGTGGGTTTTTTCTTCCATATTGCGTCATTTTTGAGAACCATGACAATTTGAACGTAAATTTGTGCATTTTAAACCATGTTTAAACATCGGCAGCCACATTTAAAAATATCACATCCAATTTCACAGCTGCAGCAAATAATTTGGGAAATGCCATGTTGATGTTGCTTCCAACCCCAATCTGTTGCTGTCAGTTCGTTACCCAACCAAGTTCCATATTTTTGATATCTTCATTACATTTTTTTTATAAAAAGTATCGGTCAAATCTAACAAATTTTTATTGTCTAATAATGAATTTACGATACTTCTCTTTACTTCTCTGGAAAGTCCATATGTTCTATCCCAACCAGAAAAACAATGCAGGAATTGTTGTTTTTCTATAATTGTTCGTTTCCGTTAACCAGCTGATGAATGTCAACCCTCAGAAGTCAAAACTCGTGCGAGCAATGCATCTACGAGACCTTACCATTTATCGTGCCATTACCCAGCACGGTGGCCCGGCGGGGCATCGAACTCTGGTCGTCCGCTTGAAAGGAGAATATTCTATAACTTCTACACTAGCAAGAACAACTGCAACAATATTTTTGAAGGATTCATATTTGAAACTATAAGACGTGAAAAATAGATCTTTTACATTTCCAAAACCTGGTTTGAGAAAACAGTTGTCGTTATTATTTGAATTCAATATCTTGAGCCATAACAATGACAGGTTTATTAGTATCTTTGGCAATTTCTATCGAGGTCTTAATTCTTCTACTTGTTCACAAGAAAATCCTTATGATTGTAATCTTTTCGTTAACGTTTTTATTATTTTGTCCTTGTTTTTTTCGTTAAATAAAATTATTTTGTTTATTTTCTCAAACCAGATTCTGGAAATGTAAAAGTTCTATTTTTCACGTCTAATAGTGTCAAATACGAATACATTGCGATACAACATCTAGATTTGCCAAAAGAGGAAAGAAGAAGTATCGTGGATTCATTATAAGACTTTAAAGAATTGTCAAAATTTGGATGATATTTTTTATCAAATAGATGCCAAATGAAGGAGATATCGAAAAAAATGAATTACAATTGATCAAATATATCAATAAATGTAAAAATGATAAAATAACACGAAATCAGATGAGATTTCAACAATATCAATTGGCACAAATTAAAACATCTTTCCTATTGGCAAACTTCCCACCCACAGAAAGAGCAGCAGAACAACATATTCACAGGGCATATTATCAACTTCAAACCTGGTTGGGTAACGAACTGACAGCAACAGGTTGGGGTTGGAAGCAACATCAACGTGGCATTATGCCCAAATTTACAGAAAAGGAAATGATTCCGGAAATATTGCTTCAAACTATTTGCTGCAGCTGTGAAACTGGATGTGATAATTCAAAATGTGGCTGCCGAAAACATGGTTTGAAATACACAAATTTATGTTCAAATTGTCATGGTTCTGAAAAATGCTCCAATATGGAAGAAAAAACCTACGAGGAAGATGGAATTGTGGATGAAGAACCAATGCTGAGTGGATATAATATTTGAGCCAAAGAAGGTGATGGTCTTGAAGATTCCGAAGATCTACTAGATTCGGAAGGGTTTGTCGAATCTAACGATGAAGAAACACAATACGGAAGAGACAAAAACTAATGGATAAGTGATTAGAATTCAAGATAAGGTTTTTATAAATAACAAAATTAATGTACCTATTTAAAAATATTATAATTAATAACGTAAAGTATCTAAATTCAATAGCATTCACATATTATGAGATTTTTATGGGCTAATTGTAATGAGAATTTGATAAATCAACTTTTCAACTGAAAAACACTGCATTTTTCAGATAAAACTGTACATAATGAGTAAAAAAAATTCGAATCCAAGTTTGTTCATGTTTTTTGGATTTTCTGAGAACATTTACTATAGAAGTGTGTTTTTTTTTCTACAACATCGGAAAGTAGAGATTTCAACAATCAAAAGGCAGACAAACTTTTTGACAAAAGCTTATTTTTTGAAGGGTGAATTTTTGATTGTATATCAGGGTACTTTTTCGATATTATGTCAAAATGAAGTGAATAAACAAATATTTCAAATCAAATAAATCACAGTGTATTCGGAACGTTGAAAGGTAAGTTTTCACCAGATTTTGTGAAAAAAAAATAATTGACCAGTTGAGAAACTCAGGACCGTGATGATAGTGCAAGCGCTGCGAAACATTCCGTTTGAAAAAACCGATGACCTCATTCTGAATGATGATTTGAGTTAAGAAAGACTTGATTAATGATATTGTGGAGGTTGCCGGACGGAATTATGGTCCAGTTTTTTTTTCGGTCCTATAATAGTTTCCGCTTCCATCGCTGTAGCTGCGAAAAAAAAATTGTTATTGACTATTAACACCTGGTTTTAGTAAGGTATGGGGAAAAACGGTATGATCTTAATCAATACAAATTTAATGAAAAAAGTGGTTTACCTATTAATAAGTAGTGAAAAATTCATTCAGGTAAGTTTTGACAATTATTGCCGATGCATTTGCAAAGGAAAATACAATTGATTTCGCTTTTTCTACAAGTGCAAAACATTGTCAGGCATTCAGCATTATATATTTGCAAAGCCTGATCAAAGAATTTGTCATAGGTGGTTTTGCCATTTGCACCGGGTACAACTTTCCATCTCGTCTTTCATAACCGAATTGGAGTAAGTTCGGAGGCCCATGTATTGCAGCCCTTAAGCAATGTAAATACAAAACATCAAAAGTTCTAATAATTTCATTTCATTTGAATTGAATCCCAGCTCAAAAGATATTTATTGGCTGATCCTTCAAACCAAATCCCTCATAAACTACTATTCGATAGCTCATGCTAAAAGTGGATGTTGAGTACGAAAACATCGGAATCTGTACAATTTATAAAAACTTGTTCAATTCGTTCACGAACAGCAACAAAAATATGGCTGAAAATCCTTCAATCTGCTTCTGGAGAGATGAATGAACATATTTCGACGGAAAAAGGTTTCGTTTTCTTTTTAAATATTAATGTAATAGTTCATTAATAATGTTACGAAATTTTCTAGCGCCGGCCTTGTCGCTCGTAAACGCAGAATAATATGAATCTAACAATTCAGAAGACCTATTACCTTGGAGCTTGAAGATTTTTTGGAGTCTTTATATCCACCTGTAATGGCCAGCTGGGATTTTGGTTGAAGGACTTGATATAAATATTTGTAGTCAGTTTCAGTTAGTTTCGGTTTAGCAGTGTCTGAGGTGTTCTTTTTTTAAATGATTCATTCAACGTCGGCCTGTTATCCCTACCAAGGCCAATCATCGACTCCGGTGACCACATTTCCCCCAACCGGAAATTTTGCCGAACACTCTGGTATTCCAACCAAAGGTAGGGATCCTTTACGAGTCCAACAACCATGGACTCAGGACCGCCGGCTTTACGTCTCCTCCGAAGGACAGCAATTCCTCAATATATCCTGTGTTCATTGATATATTGCCTGCGAGCTATGATATTATACTTTGCTGCAGTTTTATGAGCTTTCGACGCGGTCTTTCCCTGCTGCTTAGCTTCAGATATCGAATGACCAGTCAACATGGAGAGCTAGGCCATGCCCGTGAGGTATTCTTTTCATCATTCTTTTGTTGATTAACTATCATAATTGTAACGTGCATAGAATTTTTGCCACTTGATGTTCCCTTGAAAGTCATTGTCACAGTGTCTAAGATTGTTCAACAGTGTTGAATATGTTTCGATTTAGTTAGGTAGGTGGTGAATGAATTCGGCTAGAGCTGTATGTTGCGGTGTCTTTCTGTTCGTTACACTGATATATATCACTAAACACCGCTAATGCTTCATGGAGTGTATTGCCTGACAGTTTTAGATTTTGATTGCTGAATGAGGCTTGTATGAAAGTCTTCCATTTCGGCGTGAATGTGCATTTCTTCGCGGCATCTTCTATAAGAATTTCATCACACAACTTTTCCTCTGGTATAAGTTCAGTAGTGGATGGTTCCTTCCGTAATTCCTTAGCACACATGACGATTTTGCTACAGTCTAGCCGACGTACACGTTCAGCTATTTCCTTAATGAACTTCCTGCCATCAAAACCAAAGAAGATTGCTTCCTCTCAGTAAGATATGAGAATGAAACCTTGTCACCAAATTTATCGATCAGCATCACTTTGAGATCACGATTAGAACTACATCCTCTACTTCACCGAGTACAGTCATGCGTGGAGCCGAGTATGTCAATTCAAAAGCGGTCATCGAAACACCGTCTTTTAAATCCGCCATTTATTTGTCAAAAGCAGCCAGTAACTGTTTTTGTGATATTTGTTGTTGGTCGACCTCTTTCGTTACTAGAAGATATTGGTAATGAAACGTAATTTCTTCAACACGACGTATGATATTGGAAGTTTCTGCAAACAAATCTTCCGGTGTTTTGTATAACAAATTTTTGTGAAAATTTCATAGTTTTCGTCGTATACCACAAATGGAACATCATGAGTCACTCGACGAATCGCTGTTGCTTCTTTTTGATTTGCAGGTCAGTTGATGATCCAGCTACGCCCTGTGTTGTTGATGAAGCTCTTTCTTCCAGCTCCCTATGTAGTGACGACGACGAATTTTTTCTTCGCTGATATAGCTGGCCATGCAACTTTTATACCACGAGAAGTGTTCTTCATCAGCATTCGGATCAAACAACTTCTCAAATTTGTCTGAAATTTCGTCTTTGCGTCGTCTTGCTGCATTTGAATAGTTTCTTTCGGTTTATTCACCAGTTCAGCATGATTTTTCGTTCGCCTTTTTTTTAATCTAATAATTGTAGCGATATTTATTCACTTTAAAGAAAGTTATCACAAAATTCAAAGCACTGCTATTTTAAGTATTGGAAAATGTATCTGTTATGATAATGGATGAAGTTCAGCTATAACTGAAGTCACAAAAACTGTTGAGAAAAGCGCGGCCCGCTTCAAAACTCGAGAGAAGGTATGTGACGCTGGGAAGGAGATTTATAATAAAACTGACAACGGGCTTTTCTGGCAACTTCCAGTTCCAGGTTAGGAAGGATCTTGCAAAAACATTCCAGTCGAGAAATAGCGGTCAATGGTTTTTGCATTCGATACAACATTTTTTTTCAACAACTACAGTGATGGAATCGAAAACTCCTATTATAGGGCCGAAAAAAAAAACTGGACCATAATTCCGTCCGGCAACCTCCAGATTATTATTCATCAAGTCTTCCTCAACTCAAATCATCAAACAGAATGAGGTCATCGGTTTTTTCAAACGGAATGTTTCGCAGCGCCCGCTCTATGACATAATGATTCGAATGATCGAGAAGTCACTTATTGTCATCCCCAGACTGCAACCCAAATAAGTCCCTAGACCAGTACTGGTTCCCAAAATTGTCGGGACTACGACCCATCTAAAACAAGTTACAAAACTCGGGAGCTACCTCTAGGAAATTCAATCGTTACCAATATGAATGAAAGGATTTTTTAGATAAAAAACAAAGTTCAAAAACAATTTTCAAATGGCAGTCGAATAACTACATCAAAAAGTTATTTCATTACAGTTTTGACATCAACTTCAACTCGAATTATTTTTAATCCCAGTAAATTTGATATTACCAATTTATTTTGGTATTCGATTCGCAAGTCCCACTAAAAATTCACTCGCGACCCACCAGTGGATCGCGACCCATAGATTGGGAAACCCTGCTCTAGACAAGATAAAGACCGTTACAGTAATGCAAGATTCGATAAGAATTGGGAGAGTTTTCGTGGTGGCTTTGCGAAAACAATCTTAAAAGAGTTGAGAAAACTTCAAAATTGGAAAGTGACAAATCACTTTTATTCTGTATAACACATAGAACAAGTAAAGAGTGACGAGAGGCGTCATTGAAAAATAGTTTCATATTAATGCTCATCAAAATTAGGCTGATGCAGCATCCGCTCCTGGTGGGCGTATGGTCGGCGTTTTAGAGGGCGTTCAGGTCATCGGTGTCCCATAACTCCATCCCTAGAGTGAAATTTCGTGGTTGACTACATAATTTCGGAAGGCTATCTTGGGTTCTTCCTTTGATAAGGCATCCGGTATGGCTCGGCATCTAATTACGTAGAAGCGATAAGCTACATACAGGATAGCTATTAAAAGTATAACATATAAAATTACTGTCCAAATATCAATCGATTTTGAACTAATTGGTACGTCCAGGATTTCCTTGGTTTCTTCTTTCTTGATTTCCAACGTTTCTTGGATGTGTTTCATTTCATCTAGGTTGTGAGGGCTTCAAGTTTAATTGGATTGATATTTTGGAATTTATAGTTCGAATACGAATTATTACTTTCAAAGTCCAATTTTGGAAATTTAAATGGTTTGAACTCGATTGTTGGATTTAGAAAACTTTTCATGACTGTGTTGTCTATTTTGATTTCTCATTGAGGTACAAGCTCTAAAATTAAAGTTCCTTGGAGAAGAATTGATTCTTTGTTATTTTTGCATATTTGTTTAGCGACTTTTTGGCTTTGCGTGATGATGATCCATTTTTTTCTTCTTCTTCTTTCTCTTTTGGACTTTTGTTCGGTTGATTACAACAGGCACTGGATTCTGGATTAGAGTTCCTCAGTTTTTTGGAATATTTCAGCATTTGAATTTCACAAGGGGCATCTTCTGTGATTACATCTGGATTATTGAGTTGGCATAAGAATTCTTCATTTGCAATTTCATTGCAACTCATGTCGAAAAGTACGTAGGTATAATCTATAACATAACATAAGCAATGGTAATAATGTTTTACATTCTTTGTCATCGTTTTTCGCGATAAATTTTGAGTTAATTGAAATAATGTGATGTAGACCTGTTCTAGTATCCTTGATTGGAATTGGGAACAAGTGATACATCATATATATTTGGGGGTCAAGGTATTTTCAAAATGAAAACTAAACTTGATTGAGTTTGAAAAGATTCTAATTCTATGTTATTCAAGTATTGTGCTACCTTTGAGATTTTCGCTATGAGCGGTAAATTATTTCTTTGCAAGTTCTGTGAGATTTGTTGTAAAGAGCTCACTAGTTGTTCAGGTGTTATTACGCAAGAACGAATAATTCCTAGTCTAGCGAATGTTATTGAATTTAGGATATCATTCAAGTTATCTGGAATAAAAGAGTAGCCTTCTATTGATTCTTCAGCGATTTCCAAGAATCTAACTTTCATTTCTATTTGTGAAAATTTGTCATCGTATTCTTGGTGGGTATCATGGATAATTTGAATATCTTTGTTGAAAGTTTCTTCATCTATTTGAAGTTTTCAAACTGTTGTTAAAATTCTTGATAACTGATGTTGTGACAGATGACTGGTTCTTCATCAAGTTTTCAAACTCATATTATCGTTATTTAGTTTAGTTTATACAATTTGTATAATATTCGCCGTCTGAGGCATCTAAATTACCTGTAACTGCTTTAAATACTGTCCCTATACCGTCTATAATTCCTCGTTTTTGTCTGTTAGTATCTAGATTGATTTCTTGAAATTTTTCATCAATCGATTTTGAAATTTGAAGTAATAGATTTATATGTGTTTTCACTTCAACATATAATGTTCGTTTTTGATTTTCCATGTTATTAGTTGGAAAAATAATGATCAGAGGACTTAATATTTTATAATTATTCTCAAAGGAATTTCTTAAAAGTGTGGTATTTTTATTTACAAATAGTTTCCATTTGGTGTTGGAGATAAACATGTTAATGTCTTCATGATAGTATATTCCAAAGGTGTTGTTGATAGGGCGAATCGTATATTGGCTTGCTATTATCCGGAAAAGCAGGGATAATCTGAAAAAATATCATTCGATTACCTTGAAAATGGTTTCATTTTGTCAAAATTATATTTCGACTCTTGATTAGTTTCTTCATTAATTACGAAGGCTGAGTTTTGGAATATTTCTTTTATTTTAAATGGACCTTTGAATACCTTTGAATTTGTCTTGTAATTTATTTCCGATTCGAGATTATTTGATGATGATGACAAGATCTCCTACTTGAGTCCTACTTTATATTCGTATCGGTTTTCTGAGATACGTTCGTCATAACGTCCTTTAGATTTTTGTTTGTTGTCTTGCATCTCTTTCCTTGCTGTCTTATAATAATAGGATATGCGATTATTTAAGTCTCATATATGCTTAGTGATCAATTATTTTTCATTATAAAGAGTCTCGGGAGGTCTACCGGATGTGTGTCCAAAAATATTAACTCATAGGGAGTAAATCCGTGAGTTTTGTTTTCTAAATTATTAGATGCAATTAGCTAGTAGGGTAAAACCGTGAAGGGGTGTTCTTCTGGGTGGTTAAATGAAGTATGTATTCTTATTATTTCTAATAAAGTAGCGTGAAATTTTTCTAACTATCCGTTAGACTGTGGATGATCTACGCTTGAATGTGTCAATTTAATATCGTAAAGTGTACACAGGTTTTTCATCATAGCTGAGTGTATCCTTAGTGGGGTACCGTAGTGTTGGAAAAATAGTACTAATTAATGTGTTGACAATTGTTTGAGAGGATTTATTTGGGATCGGGTATACTTGTACGAATTTAGTTAGTTCGTCATTTATTCTTAACGAGTAGTTTTTGGTGGGAACTTCAAGTATATCGATATTTATTCTTTCAAAAGGAGCTTAAGTTGCTTCTGTTATAACCATAGGATAGCTTGCCTACATATCTTTGATTTTTGATATCTCAGATTTTTTTATAAAATCTTCGACGTTTTTAGTCATTCCTGACCATTGATATATAATTATTACTACCTATTCTTCTGACTGTTTTTTTTATACCGCCATGAAGGTTGGCCTTTCCGTTGTGGAAGTGGTCTAGAATCATTGGTATTTGATCTTCTTGACAGGTTGTGACAATATTTTGACAAATTTTGAATTTGATGATATCATCTTCTGCGAAGATGTAAGAGAGCATTAAGCGTTACACATATAGATTAATAAGAATGCCTTTTTCGTCAAAGGGGATAGGTACAATAAAATATTTCCTATCTTTTATAGATCCGTTCGCAATGATATTTATTGTAATTTTGAATTGAATATCGTCGTCTTCAATTAGATCGTCAAATATAGTCTCGTGTAGATCTGTGGTATTATTCTGTTGCACGGAAGTCAATATTTTTTTATCTAGAAGTTGATCATTTGTTATTTTAAATTTTGAATAATCTATAATTGATTGTTTTTTGGGAAAGATGGAGAAATCTTTTGAATTCTTCGTTTAGCGTTTCAGGGGTAATTTCTGTTTCTAGTACTGACATTTCAGAGACTGGGTTTCGTTATTAGTGTTTGCCATTAGAATGGATGTTCAGAATTTCGAAATTTCTTTGAAATTATTTATTTTGATTCGCAATAAAGCATCAGCGTTCTCATTTATTTTTTATCAGTTTGAATCGTCTTCCGTATAAATATGGTCTGACGTGCTTTACTGACCATATTATGGCTGAAAGCTTGCGCTCTATGGTGGAATATTTTTTTTCTGCAGAGGCTGAAGTTCTTGAAGCATGAGCAATTGGAAGGTCTTCTCCAATAGTTCCTTGTGATAATGCGGATCCTATAGCGTATGAACTAGCGTCTGTTGTTAATACTCATCATTGAAGTAGGGGTATCTCTATAATGGAAAGTTCATTAATTTTTCATTGAGTTCTTCAAATGAGTTTTTACAATCGTTATCAAAGTTGAATTTAGTACCTATCCTTTTGTGAAAGTTTTGTTTTGAGATTTTGGCATAGTTAGGAATAATACATCTATAGTAACCGGTGAGTCCTAGAAAATATTTTATTTCTCTCACGTACGTAGGCTGGACAAATTCTTGAATGCATTTCACTTTTTCTGCTTTTGGTTGTAGACCGTATTTTGTAATTTTGTGTCCTAGATAAGCGACTTCTGTCTGTAAGAACTCGCATTCATCTAGTTGTAATTTTAAATTTGCCTCTCGTATTCTTTTAAATACTGTTTTTAATCGTTCAAGATGGTCATCAACGGTAGCTGAGTATATAGTGACATCGTCCATATACACTAAGCATTGTTTACCTTGTAATCCTAATAATATGTTATCCATTGGTCTACAAAATACGGATGGGCTATTTTTCATCCCGAAGTGCAAACGAATGTACTCCGTAGTGTCCGTTCTCTACTGATAATGCAGTTTTTTTATATCTGATTCATTTATTACTATTTGGTGAAAACCAATTGCCAAATCTAGTGTTGTGAAACTAGTACAGTTTTCTAACTGATCGAGAATGTCTGAAATGTTCGGAAGAGGGTATTTATCTCATTTAGTTTTCGAAAATCGATTACTATTCTTCCACTTTTGTTTGCCAGAGACGTCCATTTTTTGGGGACGACCCACACAGGGGAAGACCAAGGGGAAGTGGATGGTCTTATAATTCCTTGTTTTAGCATTTTATCTCTTTGAGTTTTGACTTCTTGCTCATGAATATGCGGATACCTAAATGATTCTGTAAATATTGGTTTCGCATAGCCTGTATTGACTGAATGCTTTATTTCGTTTGTGAAAGTAAGAACATCACCGTCTAGATAAAAGATGTCGGCAAATTGTAAACAAAGTTCTTCACTTCTTTGTCTGTCGTCTTCGTTTAGATGGTCCAATCTCAGTTGGTTTTTTATTCCATAAATTCTGTCGTAATTTGGATTTTCGTTGTTCATATTTATATTATTTATCTGTACGCTTTCAATTGAGGTGATTTCTTCAAGTTGGATATCAGAGAAATCTACAGTTTTCGTTATAGCATTTGGATTTATTACTGAAGTTAGAAATTCTCCTTCGTTGATGATTTTCACTGGAGTATTAGGTAAACGTACTATTTCTATCGTTTAAGCTATCAGTATAGCCTCAGCATTTTTCAAATTCTTTGTTCTTAGTTTACAAATTTGTTCAGTTCTTGGTGGAAGAGTAAGTTCATTAGAGAAATTATCATTATATGGTATGGGAACTGAACTATTTGTTTCTTCGTCTCCTAATTTATGAAGATAAACAGTTTTGAAATTTGTCACGTTTTTTATTTTTGATGTCAAATATACAATCATAATGTTCAAAAAAGTCTGATCCTAGAAGTCCGTCGAATTGAATATCTGAATTGTAGATATACACTTTATGTGGATTGCCTGTTGCAATCATGGTTGATTCGTCAATGTTTAATTTTTGATCGGTTATGCCTTGAATTGTTATGTTTTCTTTTATTCGATTTGGATAATTCTCATCAGTATGAGGTTTGAAAATAGAGATTCCTGCTCCACTATCTATTAATATTTTGAATCGTTTAGAAATGTCATTAATATAATAAACATTCCTATTGTCTATGGACATTAAAGTTCGATTTATATGAATTTCTGTTCTTGGTTGACGTTCGATTTGTTGTATACCTTGTTGTTTGAAGGAAAAGTTTGGGTGTCTATTTGTAAAGTTTGAATTTTTGTTTCGATTGCTATATCGGGAAGTTGCGTTGGGGTGCCTATACGAAAATTTTCAATTGGAATGTTGTCATTTCCATGTGTATTGTATACATTGTCATTTTCATATGCGAAATATTCAGTATCAGTGTTTGGATATTCGAGAGGGTAACACTGAGTTTCGTCATAGTAAGGGTTATAGTTCGAATACTGGTTTTGGTCAAAATAAAAATTATTATAATCCGTTTCGTTGTTTTCAGGAAGATAATCAGTATTTCCCGCATTATTATACAAATCGTATTCTGCTTGGTCGAAGTTGATTACGTGCGCTCTTGGATTCGGATTTTGCTGAATTACTGATGGTCTTGACTACTGTTGACTCGGATGTGGGTTACGACGAGAATGTCGATGTTGCGCATAGTTTTGAGGATTATTATTGAAATTAATATAAGAGCTTTGTTGTTGGTAATTTTTTCGCTGGAAATTCGCAATAGGTTGTTATTGAAGGTTGAAAATTGCCGATCGCTCATCGCAATTTGGGAATGGTTCATTTTTTGAAAGAATGGTTGAGATTTTTGAAATTGTTGCCTCGGTGGTATATTTTTATTGTTATTTATTATTGGTTTGAAATTTTGAAGAATTTTGTTGAATTTTCGAGTTTCAAAATAACTCAATTGTAATTTTCGTTTGATTCTTCCTGCTGCGGTTAGAATATCTCGTGGATAACTCGCTCTTATGATTTGTCCCAGCTTTGGTCCAATACCAGTTAATAAGGTGTTTAGTCTCATAATGAAATCGATTAATTCCGTTTATGCTTCTTTTGTTGGGTTAAGGCTTGTTTGTTGATGGCTGTATATAATTTAGCTGCGTGCGTTTGAATTCGAGAAACGAATGCCAATGCATTTTCATTTGGCATTTGTTTCATGTATTGAATTATTGAACTAAGATCACGCGTATCACCAAAATGTGTTTCTAGAAGATCTTGAATTTCTATCCAAGTTTCAGGATTACAAGAGTTTACTATTTCTGCTGCTTTGCCTCTAAGTTTGTTTTTTATATGCAAAGTCACAAAAATTTTCTGATCGACGACTGCTATTATTTGTGCT
Source organism: Zygogramma bicolorata (assembly GCA_032362365.1). Lineage (NCBI taxonomy): Eukaryota > Metazoa > Arthropoda > Insecta > Coleoptera > Chrysomelidae > Zygogramma > Zygogramma bicolorata. The sequence goes on from JAVJAQ010003093.1 coordinate 247,495, forward strand.
GTTGAACATGCTCTTAGAAAAGTTGACAAGAATATGGGGTTTCCGTCGTATTCAGGTACAATGGAGAAAATTTCAACAAATTTGTATGGTTGAACTTCTGCTATTGTTGATTTGGAATGTTACTTGAGATTGATGTTTCAGTTTTTCTTTTTCAAATAATCGTATTACTTATGAGTTCTGGGATATAAGATATCAGAACAGTTCTATTCGATATAATCAATATCAATGAGATGAAGATAAAATCTAGATGACGACCTGCCGAAGTATGGTATTCATGAAGTTGATGACTTGATCTGGGTGTAGAAGATGAAATCCTACTCTGTTAACCGGAAGTCCAGTTCTTCTTTCTTAAGAACCGTCAGAGAGACCGTCTTCCTAGAAATGGGATGTGGTTGTTTGGTTCTGGGTGTTTGAAGATGAAATCCTAGCTCTGTAAACCGGGAGTCCAGCGTTGATTTTTTTCAATGCTGTCAGAGGGACCGTCTTCAGAGGAGGTTGTGGATTCTTCTTGACGTTGAGTTTACAGTAACATTGAGTCAATCCTACCGACTGCGCAATATATATATATATATATATATATATATATATATATATATATATATATATATATATACGTGGAATTCTTCAAAGCTCATTCAATTTGCACGAACAAATTTTATGAATTTCGAGAACGAATTAGATAATTTAGCTGATATTTTAAAAACAGTTTTTAGAGAAGACATGCCAGAAACAAATTATCAATTATTGAGAGCACACATCAATACTATACCTCAGTATGAAGGAAATCAACATACTTTGGGAATTTTCCTAGATAATTGTCAAACTCTTATAACAGCTTTTCAAAGTCAAACAGATCATGCACTTAACAAATTTTTATTAAGAGCAATAATAGGTTAATTAACAGAAAGAGCATCAACACTCATTGGTTCTCGCATAGAATTAAAAACATAGACTGACATTAAAGCTGCCTTACAAGTTTCGGAGATCAAACAAATAATTGTCTTGTTCAAGATTTAATTTCTTTATCACCACTAAAAAAATGAATCACCATACAATTTTGGAATTAAATGCCAAGATTCGAGAAGCCTCATAGTTTGAAAAATAAATAGTTCTCCAGTCCCAACACAAGAAAAAATTCTACAACCCAATAATTACGATGAATTAGCTTAAAAAACATTTATCACAAATCTTCCAGGATAACTACAAAATAATATAAGACTTATAAACCCAGAATCGCTAAAAAAAGCAATGTCACTAGTCATAGAGGAAGAAAATTTCCTTTATTCACAAAATAGATCAAACAGTGTAAATACGCAAAACTATATACCATTCGTAAGAATCACACCACCAAATTGAAAATCAAATAATTTCAATCCTCATTTTCAAAAAACTCAATATCCTATTCAAAATAATTAAAGATTCCCTCAAAATAATTTTATGAGACCAAACTTCCAAATTTTCAAAACAAACGAATAGTCAAAGAATTCCATTTCAAAGATCTTTTTTCCCTCGATTCACACCTTTAACTTGGAAACCGGATAATAATTTTCCAACGCAAAAACATCCATTCTTCGTAAATCAAGGAACTCAAAGAATGAAATATCCCCAACAACCTAATCAACTTCACAAACCCGAACCCATGGATACATCCTCAGGTAATACAAACACAAAAACGCAAAATAAATTCAATACCACTGAATTATTCAAACAAGAATTTCATAATTGGTCATATTAACCACAAAATGATTACTTTGATAATTAACAAGATTATGAATACTTTAACGAAAATTATCAATACCAGGATGACGACAAAAAGCAGAATATATCATATTCTCATGCTGCTGAGAATCCCCAAACTTCAGATTTTGAAACCCAATATGAGAATCAAAAAGATGGAAATATTAATTCAAATTTTCATCAGGAGTATATTTCACAGGATCAAACATAATAACTCATCTAGTCAAAGCAAATTTACCATATAATTTCATACTCGAATTGATTGAAAATTTTCTAATAGACACAGTTAAACCACCAGTTAATGAAGAAAAAGGCATAGGATTTTCAAAATATCAAAAATTTAGAAATTTTTATGAATCACCTCAAGCCCTTGCAAACATTGAATACTATTTCGCGTATACTTCCATTAATAACGAACATACACTTCCGATTGGAATATCAATTAGAAATTGAATAATTAAATATGATTGGGACAAATTTTATTGAAAAAGTGGAAACTGACGAAGAACTAGACACCTTCAAAGACAACCTTCAAGAATCCAATCTGAAAATCTTACGACTTGAACATTGTAATATAGAAGAAAAACGAGCCATTAGAGACCTTTGCTTTGAATATAGAGACATTTTTCATAACGATAAAATTCCCTTGACATTTACAAACGAAATTCGACATAAAATAAAATTAACAGACGAAAGCCATATTTTTACAAAAACCTACAGATATCCTAAAGTTTATAAACTGGAAGTAAAAAATCAAATTCAAAAATTGTTACAACAGGGAATAATCTAATCATCAACTTCACCTTTTTCAAGCCCTAATTGGATAGTCCCGAAAAAATAGATGCCTCTGGACAAAAAAAATGGAGACTAGTAATAGACTATCACAAACTTAATGAACGAACTGTAGATGACAAATCTCCTTTACCAAACATAAATAACATTTTAGACAAACTAGGGAAAATCCAATATTTCACGACATTAGATTTAGCAAACGGTTTTCATCAAATCGAAATGCACCCGGACGATATTCAAAAAATAGCTTTCTCAACAGAAAATGGACATTACGAGTACAAACGAATGCTCTTTGGTTTAAAAAAAATGCCCCCAGAACTTCCCAAAGAGTAATGGAGAATATTCTACGTGGATTATAAGATGAAACATGTTTAGTATTTCTAGAAGATATCCTGATTCTTAGTACATCTCTTCAAGAACATCTAGAACGTTTACAAAATGTATTTGAAAGACTGAGACAACCCAATTTTAAAATCCAGTTAGACAAATCAGAAATTTCAAGAAAAGAAACTAACTATTTAGGTCATGTAATAACACCAGAAGGAGTAAAACCAAATCCCGACAAAATTGAAGCAATTAAAAAAGTTCTCAATACCTAAAACACCTAAGGAAATCGAAAGCTTTTTAGGACTTATAGGTTATTATAGGAAATTCATAAAAGTCTTTGCAAAAATAACCAACCACTAACTTCATGTTTGAAGAAAGATTCGAAAATAACACATGATACGGAATTCATAACAACATTTGACACTTACAAAAACCTTTTGATTAATGCACCCATATTGCAATATCCAAATTTTCAAAACAAGTTTATTCTTATAACTGACGCATCAAACGTAGCATTAGGAGCTATTTTATCTCAAGGAACAATCGATTCAGATAGACCAATAGCCTTTGCTTCAGGAACCATAAACGAATCAGAACAAAAATATAGTACAATTGAGAAAGAATTATTAGCAATCTTATGGCCTTCAGACCTTATCTTTTTGGTAGAAAGTTTACTATTTACACAGACCATCGCCCACTTGTTTGGCTCTTCAAACTAAAAGAACCTAATTCGAAATTAGTACGTTGGAGACTTAAATTAGAAGAATTTGACTATGAAAGTGGTATATAAAAAAGGTAAATTTAATACAAATGCAGATGCATTATCTAGAATTCAAATTATTGCCGTAGAAAACGAATCCACAACCAATAACCCAGGCGATATAGTCGAAGAAACCATGTCATTATTAAGAGACTTATCAGTAAACCCTGTTAAAAGTACTAATGAACTTCCAGCTCGACAGAAAGTTAAAATTTCATCAGATATAAAAATCAAACCACCAGAACCAACTGAAGATCCAATACCTCAAATTGAAGAAGATTCCGATAACACCCAACATAGTAACGTAAACGAAACAACGAATGAAGGAATACAAATTTATGATGAAATAATAAACAGTAAACTTAATCAAATATTTGTCCACACATTTACCCTATATTGAAAGAAAAATATGAAAATATAAAAATCATAGGATATATAAGGTTAATATTCCAGAAAAAACAATGAAAATCTAATATTTGAATTTTCCAGAGACTACAGAGAATGAAACATATTGTTTATATTTTCACTCAGAGGAATTTACAAAAAATGTAAACACCGTAACTGATAAACAAGATCAGATTTTATTTACGAAACATCATCACGAAAGTAAAACAAATTACCGAAGAATTAATGAAACTTAAGAAAAACTAAAAAGAAATTAATATTGAATTGACATGAAAACAAATGTTACAGACTATATAAATTCATGCGAAATATGCCAGAGAGCAAAATATGCTAGAAAAAACCCTTATGTACCTCTTATGTTGACGAAAACACCCTCAAAACCTTTTCAAATCGATCATATAGATATATTCCAATACAATAAACAAATGTACTTAACATTAACAGACGCATTTTTCAAATTCGCTCAAGCAATACCCAGTTCAGGAAAAACTGCAATTCATATTAGCAACGTCCTAATTAAATATTTTCGGAATACCAGAAAATTTAATTACAGACAACGGAACAGAATTTAACAATGAAGCAGTGAAAGAAATTTTGAATTTGCATAAAATAAAAATTCACTTTATCACCCCCTTGACATCACGAATCTGATGAAGTTGAAAGATTCCATTCAACAATAATAGAACATTTAAGAATCCTTCAAGAATTATACTCAGAAGAAACAGACCTTATGGACTATGCAATCATAGGTTATAATGAATCCATACATAGTTCAAAGAATTTCAAACCCTTTGAATCAGTCTTTGGACATACAAATTCACGCGACCCATATGAATTGTTCACACCAACTTCATTTTTTACCGATTACGCTGAAAATCATAAAAAAAAGTTTGAACGTGTAAATGAGGAAACAAACATACACGGAGGTACTAATGATATTTATCTAGTAGGACGAACCGTATTCACAGGAACTTATGCCATATCAAAGTTATTAGAAAGGAACCGAGTAGAGTCAACAGATAAACACAATCCCAATGAAAAAGAAATTGTTCATATCAAAGAACTAAGAAAAAACTTCTTATTTCAGACTTCTCGCCCAAACCAACGCGAAAACGACATTACCGACATTTCACGAACTCGATGACGAACCTGGACTACTACCATTGAAATTAGGTAACGGCCAAAACAAGATAGACCAAAGGTGGTTCATCCAAGTTTTTGACATAACAAATATAATGGAAGAATTTAGTATCTTAAAAGAAAGTTGTTGAAAACGGCAATTGACAATAAGACACATGGAACTAATTATAAAGTATAATTCTGTTATTCTTATAACCAAACAGAATTATTAGAGAAGAAAATAATAAAATAAATAAATCAAATCCACCCTTTGATCAAAGGAAAACAAAAACGAGGACTCATTGATGTATTAGTCTCAATAGTTAGATCGATCACTGACGGCTTAGACCAAAATGATACAGAAAAATGTGATAGAGCAATTGAAATACTCTCATCAAATCAAAGAAAAATGAAAACTCTTGTAATAGATCAAATCACACTTTTACAAAAATCAATCGATACTTTTGAAAACAACACAGAAACTCTTATACACAATCAAGAACTCTTGAAATCACGTCTAGAAATTATTGAAAACCTTATACAGGACCAAGAATTGAAAAATCTTGAGACCCATCAATTCTTGATAGCACAATTAACGAAGTCGAGAAAATCCATAAGTACTCAATCACTGGTAAATTACTATTCGAACCAAAACTAGGAAATATCTTATTGTTCAAAAAAATAATAGAAATCAAAGAATATTCAAAACAAAATAAAGTAATCTTCATCATTGATACCAATAGTTGAAAAAGAAAACTATAATTACTATCATTTATATTCCTTACCAACTCATACAAACGATTAATTTAAAACAGTTATCCCGAAATCAAAATACCTCATTCTGAACGAACAAAATTACCTATGTATATCAAATCAATGAATATGCCCCATGTGAAGCGAAATTGTTCAGAAATTCTAAAGCAATCCCTGATAATTGTCAAAGCCTCGAAATTTACTCTCAATAATATAATATCCAAGAACTTGATAAAAATAAAAATATTTGGTTAGTAATTTTAGCAGAACCATTGCGTATTACTTTGAACTGCATGAATGAAAATACGGTTACAGAAACAATTCAACAAGATTCTATTATAGAACTGAAAGGCTCTTGTAATGCTTCAATTGGTATAACCAAAATACAAGCTACGTATAACAAATGATATCCAAGAAGGCCCATATGTCTCTTTTGATTCACATCTAGTGAACATTCCATAAGAATGTTGTAAAGTAAAAATACCAAAACTGAAACCTATGAAGTTAAGCAATTTGAATCTAGACGATTAAGAAATTGCAAAAGAAAAACTTGATCTAAATTCTAAATAATCTGATGAATTGAAATGAACCATTTGTGCATAAACACAATCTCGTGGTTCGCATATTTATTATTATCACAATTATTATTATTATAATAGTCCCGCTATGTTGCTACCGCTGTAAGAGGAGAAGGAACCGAACGCTAGCAATTGAATTTAGTGATTTTCCACCTTCTCCACCACCTGAAAACAGAGCTAAATCCTTCAGGAGGATACTACGAATTACCCCGAAAATGACCAAATATCTCGATGAAGAACAAAATACTCCATTACGAAATTTCTCAACCTAATTGTGACCATATACCCGATTGTGACTTAGTTTAAGAAATCAATTGTATTGCATTCAATTGCTATTTTATTGAAAAACTGTAAACACTTAATGATACGAGGATGCATTCATAACAATATTCTGAAAAGTCAATGCAACTCCGCCTTATCGTTTCTCTAGGAAAGGGAGTTATTATATATCCCTAGACAATGGACCTATTGTACCATTATTGCGTATTATACTAATTAGGTCACCCTGAAGCTAGTGCGACTTATTTTAAACTGCTAATTCATTTTCTTTCTTCAAGGTTTGCTCTATCAGCAGAGACGAACCTATATAATGATTCGAAACTAGATCAATGTCATTCTAGTCTGGTTTCACGCAAGTAAAGTACGACAAGCAAGACGATAAGTTATAAAAGTAATGAAGTAAATACACGGTATCCAAAAGTGAACCGAATTGTCAGTATACAAGTATAGAAAAGTGCAAAGCCAAAGAGCAAAGCAAAACCAAAGTGAACCACTAGTTTCCTGGCGACCCCAGTAAGTATAGATTTAAGAAGACAGGAAGAAACAATTAGAAATAAAGAAACTTCCTCGTAACTTTTGTGTTTGTTTTTATAAAACACAATCGCGAAGAAAAATCTTTCTAGAGATCAATTACCCCAACACCAAACTGATATGTTTGCACTCGACGCGATTTCGCTAACAAGGTTAGTATCTTCAGGAGAAGAAAATTGATACTAAATCTAAAGCTAGTATTAGTTGTTTATATACCTAAAGTTTTTGGTCCGATATGGACTTTGTTTATTGTTACTGTTAATTATTCTAATTAATTTCTCAATAATGAACATCACTACCTGCAAGTTCCGTCATCTGTCAGTAATGATTATTCTGATTACTTTCTCAACAATAAATTGAAAAGCGTGCTGAAAGGGATAGGCCCCTAGTAATCATTCATGCTGTTCTTACATTTCGCTATTTCGAGACTCTCACATGCATCGAGTAGCACATGCTTGATCAGTTTCAGATTGCTTTCACCAATTTTGTGGTCATTGTCTAGAGCGTGTTGGGTGACACAGGATTTTTCTACCCAACACGCTCTAGACAATGACCATAAAATTGGTGAAAGCAATCAGAAACTGATCAATTAACTCTATCAGTCGCTTCAGCGTTACGGCAAGAACGAACTGATGTCACGTTGTAATTATTGGTTCCAATGATTTCTAAGGGTTATACCGTATTATCTGGGAATACTGGCGGGTAGTATATACTTGTATAGAAATGTGACAGTTTGAGAGGTCTTGAAATCTACCAATGGACTAATAAATAATTGAGAATTATTCGTTACTCGTGATTGTAGTTATGAGCTGTGAGAATCATTTACTAGTCAATTTACGCTAAGCAATATCACTTTGAACCGTTGAGACTGTTCAAGAGGTAAACGCGACAAAAACGCATAATTCTGCGACCTGAAATAGAGATGAAGTAAACCGTGAATCTCGTTCCAAAGTAACGTTACTTTGGAGCGTTCTTTTTCTGGAGCGACTGCGACTGGAACGTTACAAGCGTGGAACCGCTTTTTCCATCGCTACAGACGAATGATTGCCTGCGAATGTACTCCAGAATACCGCTTTAAGGAATCGTTAGCGGATCATTCGCAGAACAACGTACTCGTAGAACTGCGAGTGATTCAAGAATAGGACACCGGGTATTGGTTGAATAGTGTGGGTATTTTGTAGATATGTCATTGGCAACACTGGAACAGAGGCAATAAATAAGAAGAAGGAAGATTTTGGAATTCCAATTCCAGTATTTATTTGATTTGTTACAATAATACAATAAATACATTAACGTTCGCATCTTTCTGAAATTGGATAGTTGATCCAATGGAGAGTACTACAGATACTTCCGAAATTTTGGTTCAGTCGTCTGTGACTCCTAAAAATATTAATGTAACAAATGAAGAGAAAGCTCCTGATAGTTCAGAGTAAGATGTCTATATACTGGTGTTTCTAATGTTGCGATATTGTTTCAGACAAACCTGTGGACAAGGCGTTCTAGTTCATCAGTGGCCATGAGGGAGCGCTGGTTATCAAAAATTTCTATTAATTTTCGTGATCACTCGATCGATGGAACACGCTGTTGCCAATTCTGATGTTTGTGGTAAAGGATAGAGAATTTATGGGGACTGGATATGCGAGGTTATTGAAAACACCAAAACGCGCCAAATTTGTGTTTAACTTCATGCGTTTTTTATTCCATGTAGTTTGAAAATAATTTCTCAGTTGGAATAAATTTGCATTGTGTTTCTACTGATCTGGACCAGAATTCGCAACGACATGGCCACTTGGCAACACAGGACTGTCATCTCCACTGCAAGAGTGCCGGTACCTGGCGGATTTTTTGTAGTACTAATGCGCCTACATCATCAAATTTTTCATCAAGTTGGCCATATCGGTCGTCTGATTTGCTGACAATCTTTTATATGGAGTGAAAACACCAGTATATAGCCACCTTAGTTCAGAGAATACTCAAAAACCGAAAGCAAAAAAGCGCAAGAAGCTCAAAGATACAACTGCACCTAGGGTACCTCTAACTGGTAAATATATTATTAAAAATCAATATTCTTTAAATATTTTGAATTTTGCATAGGTTATGTTAGATATCTGAATGATCGTAGAGAAGTTGTCCGAGCAACTAATCCCAATTTGTCTTTTGCCGAAATTACAAAAATGTTAGCAAGTGAATGGAGTACATTACCTTCGGATAAAAAACAACAATACTTAGATGCTGCTGAACAAGACAGGGAACGCTATACTAAAGAATACAATGCATACAAATAGACTGAAGCATATAGGAGTATATTTTACAGGATCAAACATAATAACTTATCTAGTCAAAGCAAATTAACCATATATTTTCATACTCGAATTGATTGAAAATTTTCTAATAGACACAGTTAAACCACCAGTTGATGAAGAAAAAGGTATAGGATTTTCAAAATATCAAAAATTTAGAAATTTTTATGAATCACCTCAAGCCCTTGCAAACATTGAATACTATTTCGCGTATACTTCCATTAATAACGAACATACACTTCCGATTGGAATATCAATTAGAAATTGAATAATTAAATATGATTGGGACAAATTTTATTGAAAAAGTGGAAACTGACGAAGAACTAGACACCTTCAAAGACAACCTTCAAGAATCCAATCTGAAAATCTTACGACTTGAACATTGTAATATAGAAGAAAAACGAGCCATTAGAGACCTTTGCTTTGAATATAGAGACATTTTTCATAACGATAAAATTCCCTTGACATTTACAAACGAAATTCGACATAAAATAAAATTAACAGACGAAAGCCATATTTTTACAAAAACCTACAGATATCCTAAAGTTTATAAACTGGAAGTAAAAAATCAAATTCAAAAATTGTTACAACAGGGAATAATCTAATCATCAACTTCACCTTTTTCAAGCCCTAATTGGATAGTCCCAAAAAAATAGATGCCTCTGGACAAAAAAAATGGAGACCAGTAATAGACTATCGCAAACTTAATGAACGAACTGTAGATGACAAATCTCCTTTACCAAACATTAATAACATTTTAGACAAACTAGAGAAAAATCCAATATTTCACGACATTAGATTCAGCAAACGGTTTTCATCAAATCGAAATGCACCCGGACGATATTCATAAAATAGCTTTCTCAACAGAAAATGGACATTACGAGTACAAACGAATGCTCTTTGGTTTTAAAAAAAATGCCCCTAGAACTTCCCAAAGAGTAATGGAGAATATTCTACGTGGATTATAAGATGAAACATGTTTAGTATTTCTAGAAGATATCGTGATTCTTAGTAACTCTCTTCAAGAACATCTAGAACGTTTACAAAATGTATTTGAAATACTGAGACAAGCCAATTTTGAAATCCAGTTAGACAAATCAGAAATTTCAAGAAAAGAAACTAACTATTTAGGTCATGTAATAACACCAGAAGGAGTAAAACCAAATCCCGACAAAATTGAAGCAATTAAAAAAGTTCTCAATACCTAAAACACCTAAGGAAATCGAAAGCTTTTTAGGACTTATAGGTTATTATAGGAAATTCATAAAAGACTTTGCAAAAATAACCAACCACTAACTTCATGTTTGAAGAAAGATTCGAAAATAACACATGATACGGAATTCATAACAACATTTGACACTTACAAAAACCTTTTGATTAATGCACCCATATTGCAATATCCAAATTTTCAAAACAAGTTCATTCTTATAACTGACGCATCAAACGTAGCATTAGGAGCTATTTTATCTCAAGTAGCAATCGGTTCAGATAGACCAATAGCCTTTGCTTCAAGAACCATAAACGAATCAGAACAAAAATATAGTACAATTGAGAAAGAATTGACAAAATGGTTAAGGCTTTCGCGGCCGAGGTTATTAGTATAACTACTTCTCTTCGGGCTTGAAGGCCGTCGTTCTTCGGAATTTCTTCCTGAAGAAAGGAAAGGAAGAAATTCCGAAGAACGACGGCCTTCAAGCCCGAAGAGAAGTAGTTATACTGAGAAAGAATTATTAGCAATCGTATGGCCTTCAGACCTTATATTTTTGGTAGAAAGTTTACTATTTACACAGACCATCGCCCACTTGTTTGGCTCTTCAAACTAAAAGAACCTAATTCGAAATTAGTACGTTGGAGACTTAAATTAGAAGAATTCGACTATGAAAGTGATATATAAAAAAGGTAAATTCAATACAAATGCAGATGCATTATCTAGAATCCACAACCAATAACCCAGGCGATAAATAGTCGAAGAAACCATGTCATTATTAAAAGACTTATCAGTACACCCTGTTGAAAGTACTAATGAACTTTCAGCTCGACAGAAAGTTAAAATTTCACCAGATATAAAAATTAAACCACCAGAACCAACTGAAGATCCAATACCTCCAATTGAAGAAGATTCCGATAACACCCAACATAGTAACGCTAGAAAAAAACCTTTATGTACCTCTTATGTTGACGGAAACACCCTCAAAACCTTTTCAAATCGATCATATAGATAGTCTGACTGAATATTATCATATTCAGTCAGACAAGACAAGCAATCGCTGATTTTATTGACAAGAAATGTTTTTGATCAGTTCTAACAGTAGACTTTCTATTATATGTTATGTACATATTTTGTAAGGCGGACTTTTATGATTCGACTCGTTTTCCAATTTTATTCAAGTCAACTCAGACATTTATGCAGTGTGTGCCCCTGTTATTTTGCATGAATTGAGTAGGTGTGCATAGCTTATTGATAGTTTTACAGATAATTTCAACATATTATTGATAATTTTATAAATTGATTTTCTGTGTGCTTCATATTTATTGAGTACCTGTAATATTTAAAAATTGTACATACTTTGGAGTCTATAGCATTTTATCACTTTGTATTTATTTTTTTATTTCAGTATATTGTAATAGATTTAATGTGTAATAATGTATTAACGAATTGTTTCTTCCATTGTTTATTTGGTTGACATAATTCTGTTCTATTTTTATTGTAATTTCATTTCCAGCGAAACAAGTGCAACAGCACTTATCGCCGCACCAACTTTATTCGCATTTGTATACAGTTTGTAAACTCATTTCATCTGAATAAAGTTATTATTATTATTATTATTATTATATTCCAATACGATAAACAAATATACTCAACATTAACAGACGCATTTTTCAAATTCGCTCAAGCAATACCCAGTTCAGGAAAAACTGCAATTCATATTAGCAACGTCCTAATTAAATATTTTGCATCTTTCAGAATACCAGAAAATTTATTTATAGACAACGGAACAGAATTTAACAATGAAGCAGTGAAAGAAATTTTGAATTTGTATAAAATAAAAATTCACTTCATCACCCCCTTGACATCACGAATCTGATGAAGTTGAAAGTTTCCATTCAACAATAATAGAACATTTAAGAATCCTTCAAGAATTATACTCAGAAGAAACAGACCTTATGGACTATGCAATCATAGGTTATAATGAATCCATACATAGTTCAAGGAATTTCAAACCCTTTGAATCATTCTTTGGACATACAAATTCACGCGACCCATATGAATTGTTCACACCAACTTCATTTTTCACCGATTATGCTGAAAATCATGAAAAATAGCTTGAACGTGCTTATGATAAAACGAAAAAATTAATTGAATCAAAAAAAAAAAGGTAATGAGAAAACAAACATACACGGAGGTACTAATGATATTTATCTAGTAGGATGAACCGTATTCGAACAAAGTCCCCAGGAGAGAAATAAGAGTTGAATATATTCACAGGAACTTATGCCATATGAAAGTTATTAGAAAGGAACCGAGTAGAGTCAACAGATGAACACAATCCCAATAAAAAAAGAAATTGTTCATATCAAAGAACTAAGAAAAAACTTCTTATTTCATACTTCTCGCCCAAACCAACGCGAAAACGACATTACCGACATTTCACGAACTCGATGACGAACCTGGACTACTACTGGTCAATTGCGCCTGCGCAGGAAGCAACGACCATCCAAAATACAGAGAGAGAGAACCTGGACTACTACCATTGAAAATTTGAAATTAGGTAACGGCCAAAACAAGATAGACCAAAGGTGGTTCATCCAAGTTTTTGAATATAATGGAAGAATTTAGTATCTTAAAAGAAAGTTGTTGAAAACGGCAATTGACAATAAGACACATATGGAACTAATTATAAAATATAATTCTGTTATTCTTATAACCTAACAGAATTATTAGAGAAGAAAATAATAACACAAATAAATCAAATCAACCCTTTGATCAAAGGAAAACAAAAACGAGGACTCATTGATGTCTTAGGCTCAATAGTTAGATCGATCACTGACGGCTTAGACCAAAATGATACAGAAAAATGTGATAGAGCAATTGAAATACTCTCATCAAATCAAAGAAAAATGATAACTCTTGTACTAGATCAAATCACACTTTTACAAAAATCAATCGATACTTCCGAAAACAACACAGAAACTCTTATACACAATCAAGAACTCTTGAAATCACATCTAGAAATTATTGAAAACCTTATACAGGACCAAGAAGTAAAAAATCTTGAGACCCATCAATTCTTGATAGCACAATTTACGAAGTCGAGAAAATCCATAAGTACTTAATCACTGGTAAATTACTATTCGAACCAAAACTAGGAAATATCTTATTGTTCAAAAAAATAATAGAAATCAAAGAATATTCAAAACAAAATAAAGTAATCTTCATCATTGCGATACCAATAGTTGAAAAGGAAAACTATAATCACTATCATTTATATTCCTTACCAACCCATACAAACGATTAATTTAAAACAGTTATCCAGAAATCAAAATACCTCATTCTGAACGAACAAAATTACCTATGTGTATCAAATCAACGAATATGTTCCATGTGAAGCAAAATTGTTCAGAAATTCTAAAACAATCCCTGATAATTGTCAAAGCCTCGTAATTTACTCTCAATAATATAATATCCAAGAACTTGATAAAAATGAAAATATTTGGTTAGTAATTTTAGCAGAACCATTGCATATTACTATGAACTGCATGAATAAAAATACAGTTACAGAAACAATTCAACAAGATCCCAGCCAACACAGTTACATCGCAGAGATGTCCCTGCGATATCACGACGAGGCGTGTGCCGTCCCAAAACTTGTCGCAGGGAACTTGCATTTACGTCGCTCACATGTCGCGATGTCACACTCAGGCGACATCGCCTGTGACACAACTGCGACAAGTTTTGTGACGAAATTGCGACAAGTTTTGTGACGAAATTGTGACAAGTTTTGTGACAAAATTGAGATCAATTTTGCGACGTAATTGCGACAAGATGTGCGATGACTCTGCGATTTATTTCGCTATCAATCTGCGAAGTACTTTCTGCCTTCAATATGTGGGATATATTCTGAAATCTATCCAGAAATATTGGCAGGCATGTATTCTGTATCATTGATATTTCATGGATATTACCAGAATTATATACACTGGACATCATAAGAGCGACATCTACTGGACATCATAAGAGCGATATCTACTGGATGTCACAAATATCACATCAACTCGATATCGGAATAGTTACATGCCAAATGTATACATCGCAGCGACCTAACAAAAGTAATGTCTCAGTGTTACTTGATGGTGACATCGCAGGGATGTCATGTCACAGATGTGTTGGCTGGGATTCTATTATAGAACTGAAAGGCTCTTGTAATGCTTCAATTGGTATAACCAAAATACAAGCTACCTCTAAAAATGATATCCAAGAAGGCTCATATGTCTCTTTTGATTCACATCTAGTGAACATTCCATAAGAATGTTGTAAAGACATTCCATCGCAAGTAAAAATACCAAAACTGAAACCTATGAAGTTAAGCAATTTGAATCTAGACGATTAAGAAATTGCAAAAGAAAAACTTGATCAAAATTCGAAATAATCTGATGAATTGAAATGAACCATTTGTGCATAAACACAATCTCGTGGTTCACATAATTATTATCACAATTATTATTATAATAGTCCCGCTATGTTGCTACCGCTGTAAGAGGAGAAGGAACCGAACGCTAGCAATTGAATTTAGTGATTTTCCACCTTCTCCACCACCTGAAAACAGAGCTAAATCCTTCAGGAGGATACTACGAATATTACCCCGAAAACGACCAAATATCTCGATGAAGAACAAAATACTCCATTACGAAATTTCTCAACCTAATTGTGACCATATACCCGATTGTGACTTAGTTTAAGAAATCAATTGTATTGCATTCAATTGCTATTTTATTGAAAAACTGTAAACACTTAATGATACGAGGATGCATTCATAACAATTTTCTGAAAAGTCAATGTAACTCCGCCTTATCGTTTCTCTAGGAAAGGGAGTTATTATATATCCCTAGACAATGGACCTATTGTACCATTATTGCGTATTATACTAATTAGGTCACCCTGAAGCTAGTGCGACTTATTTTAAACTGCTAATTCATTTTCTTTCTTCAAGGTTTGCTCTATCAGCAGAGACGAACCTATATAATGATTCGAAACTAGATCAATGTCATTCTAGTCTGGTTTCACGCAAGTAAAGTACGACAAGCAAGACGATAAGTTATAAAAGTAATGAAGTAAATACACGGTATCCAAAAGTGAACCGAATTGTCAGTATACAAGTATAGAAAAGTGCAAAGCCAAAGAGCAAAGCAAAACCAAAGTGAACCACTAGTTTCCTGGCGACCCCAGTAAGTATAGATTTAAGAAGACAGGAAGAATCAATTAGAAATAAAGAAACTTCCTCGTAACTTTTGTGTTTGTTTTTATAAAACACAATCGCGAAGAAAAATCTTTCTAGAGATCAATTACCCCAACACCAAACTGATATGTTTGCACTCGACGCGCGTTTCGCTAACAAGGTTAGCATCTTCAGGAGAAGAAAATTGATACTAAATCTAAAGCTAGTATTAGTTGTTTATATACCTAAAGTTTTTGGTCCGATATGGACTTTGTTTATTGTTACTGTTAATTATTCTAATTAATTTCTCAATAATGAACATCACTACCTGCAAGTTCCGTCATCTGTTAGTAATGATTATTCTGATTACTTTCTCAACAATAAATTGAAAAGCGTTGCTGAAAGGTATAGGCCCCTAGTAATCATTCATGCTGTTCTTACATTTCGCTATTTCGAGACTCTCACATGCATCGAGTAGCACATGCTTGATCAGTTTCAGATTGCTTTCACCAATTTTGTGGTCGCATTGTCTAGAGCGTGTTGGGTGACACTGGATTTTTCTACCCAACACGCTCTAGACAATGACCATAAAATTGGTGAAAGCAATCAGAAACTGATCAATTAACTCTATCAGTCGCTTCAGCGTTACGGCAAGAACGAACTGATGTCACGTTGTAATTATTGGTTCCAATGATTTCTAAGGGATATGTCGTATTATCTGGGAATACCGGCGGGTAGTATATACTTGTACAGGAATGTGACAGTTTGAGAGGTCTTGAAATCTACCAATGGACTAATAAATAATTGAGAATTATTCCTTACTCGTGATTGTAGTTATGAGCTGTGAGAATCATTTACTAGTCAATTTACGCTAAGCAATATCACTTTGAACCGTTGAGACTGTTCAAGAGGTAAACACGACAAAAACGCATAATTCTGCGACCTGAAATAGAGATGAAGTAAACCGTGAATCTCGTTCCAAAGTAACGTTACTTTGGAGCGTTCTTTTTCTGGAGCGACCGCGACTGGAACGTTACAAGCGTGGAACCGCTTTTCCCATCGCTACAGACGAATGATTGCCTGCGAATGAACTCCAGAATACCGCTTTAAGGAATCGTTAGCGGATCATTCGCAGAACAACGTACTCGTAGAACTGCGAGTGATTCAAGAATAGGACACCGGGTATTGGTTGAATAGTGTGGGTATTTTGTAGATATGTCATTGGCAACACTGGAATAGAGGCAATAAATAAGAAGAAGAAAGATTTTTGGAATTCCAATTCCAGTATTTATTTGATTTGTTACAATAATACAATAAATACATTAACGTTCGCATCGTTCTGAAATTGGATAGTTGATCCAATGGAGAGTACTACAGATACTTCCGAAATTTCGGTTCAGTCGTCTTTGACTCCTAAAAATATTAATGTAACAAATGAAGAGAAAGCTCCTGATAGTTCAGAGAATACTCAAAAACCGAAAGCAAAAAAGCGCAAGAAGCTCAAAGATACAACTGCACCTAGGGTACCTCTAACTGGTAAATATATTATTAAAAATCAATATTCTTTAAATATTTTGAATTTTGCATAGGTTATGTTAGATATCTGAATGATCGTAGAGAAGTTGTCCGAGCAACTAATCCCAATTTGTCTTTTGCCGAAATTACAAAAATGTTAGCAAGTGAATGGAGTACATTGCCTTCGGATAAAAAACAACAATACTTAGATGCTGCTGAACAAGACAGGGAACGCTATACTAAAGAATACAATGCATACAAACAGACTGAAGCATATAAATTGTTCAAAGAACAGCAAGTTGATAAAAAAATTAAAGAAAAGGATGAAACTGTAAAAACTCCAGCATCTGTATGCTTTTTTACAATTTGTTTTCCACTGTGATTCAGTTGGTTCATTTTTCAGGTTGTTTCACATACACCAACGGTGCCAACAAAGGACTTGCAAGATATGGACTTTGCAAATTTAGACATTCCAATTTTCACAGAGGAATTTCTTGATCATAATAAAAGAAGAGACACTGAATTAAGGTCTTTGCGGAAAATAAACACAGACTATGAACAACAAAATGCCATTCTCTCCAAGCACATAGAAAATATGAAAGTGGCCATCACAAAGCTGGAATCTGAGATAATGCAACAGGAAAAAAATAATGCATCCCTTCAAAAACATTTGAATCATTTGAGGAACACCTTGACCACAGGATTTGGAGGGGTAAAATTGCCTGGTAGGTGTTTTTTTCAATGTACAGTGTTCACTAAGTATGCAACAAATGGAAATGTTTTCTCTTGCATAATAAAATTTTGAGAACTGCCAAAAGTTAGTGCATGTTTGATAACCTTATTGAATGTACTTAGAATGGCTTCAAGTAAATCAGCATACAGGGAAGGTCAATCGAATTCATCCTAGAAAGTACCTAATAAAATGTTATTCGGATTAGTTGTTTATAATCAAAAGTCATACTCAAATACAGAGTCACGGCTTCTTTTTCTAATTTTCATTATTTTTTAGAAAATTGGTTTTTCTCCTGTATGATATGATTTTTGAGTATTCTATAACTACTTATTTGCAATATTTTTGAATTATGCTAAATTGTATTGCAACAAACTTGAAATTTGCGATTAGTCAAAAAGGAATAATAACAATCTGATCACAGACATTAAAGTTGTTGCTAACATTTTTGGTTGTAGGAAATAGCTTAGTGTTAGTGATGTAACACCACATACATTCTACTTCATTCCAATCATTGAACTCGAAATATCTGACATTATAAACATGCTGAAAAATAAGAAATTTTCTGGGCAAGACAATATCTCTGCAAAAATCTTTAAAGAAATAAGTTCCTGTATATCTGGACACCTGGCTTGTCTGTTTAACCTGTCAGTAGCAACTGCTAAATTTACCATTGTCTTGAAAACCACAATGATTATCCCAGTTCATATAAGTAGTGAGACAGCGGATGTCACCAACTATCGTCCCGTGACCTTGCTAAGTATGTTCTCAAAGATATTTGTGTAAGCTGCTAATGATAGAATGACTAAATTTGAAATCCTCTCTTGCTGCCAACATGGCTACGGAAAATGAAAATCTACTCAATCAGCTGCCTGTGGTTTTTTAGGAAACATATTATATCACTCTCTGGATAATGGTAGGCATTCTGCAGGTTTTTTCGTCGACCTGTCAGGTGCTTTTGATTGTTTGAACTTTGATTTTATTGAAAACAAATTGTTTAACCTGAGATTGAAGATTCAAATTCAGAAAACCATAAAATTATCACTGGTGTTCTGCAGGGTCCAGAGCTGGGACCACTAGTTTTTCTCCTATTTGAAAATGTTCTTATTTCTCTAATAAAGCATCTGCTGTCACTCGGATGCTTTCTGCAGTGGTGCAAGTTGAACAATATTATTGTCAATTCAACCAAAACCAAATGCATTTATTTCAATTTATTGAATAATGGCAACAAGATGTTCCTATAGATGTAAAGATTAACCAGGCATATTATGCTATTTCTATAGTAAATGATGGTTGCCTCTACATGCCCTATTGGACATGTACTTCAGTCTGGTTTATAGTCATCTGAGCTACAACGTAGTACTATGGGGGAGTGCTGTTGATAAGGACAGAGTTTTTGTATCTCAAAAAAAGATCAGAAAAATATTTGGTATCCCTCGGAGGGAATCATGCAAGCAAGCATTTGTATCGCACCAGATCTTAACATTTCCTAGTATCTACAGTTTGACCCACTTGAAAGCGGAACACCTCCCTAAAATTTGCACCTATTCTCTGATTTTGAAGAACTTTGTTTCGAGTTATAGGGCTCAAAGGGACCAAATATCTTTCTACGAAAACCAAGTCTTTCTGCGAATATTTTCATCGGTTAAAATGCAAGAAATCTTATTAGCGATTTTTTTAGGAAAAATTCAAAGTCCCCATTGGATTGGGCAACGTCTCGAATGGTGGTATACCAAATTTCATCAAAAAATATTCATTATTAATAATTCTGTGGTCGAATCAACATTCTTATTGTATCATAATAGGATGTTAACTGCACGCCTCTTAAACGGTTTCTAGATCTTGGTGAGTTAGCCGTGAAACACCGTGCGGATATGCAAAATTGCATAATTGATTATTACTGTTGTTCAAAACTATTGAAACTAACCGATTTGTAGAAAAATATCTCGTAAAGCGGTAGGAATTAGTGATTTATCATATATATCTGAGTGTGCGAGATACAATTGAACTTGTGCTCCTTGTCGGAGATAATGCTCTTTCTGCAAGAGGAGCTGTCAGAGAATTTAATTACAGACATCCTGATCAACTTCCAGTGAGCAACAGTACGGTGAACCACATAAATTGTGTTTTTAACGAAACAGGTTGTGTATCAAGGCATATGCTCAAAAACAGAAACACTCCACATCGTAAGAATAGAAATGATGTGCGAATATTGCAATATTTTCCTAATAATCTTCATTCAAGCTTGCGAACGGCTAGTTTGAACTCAAATATTTCTAGAGAAAATATCATGAGAAATAAAATAAAACTATTCAAGCCAAAAATTGTACACACTCTGGAACCGGGAGATGAAGAAAGGAGGTTATTATTCTGTTTGTGGGCTCAAGGAAAATATTTGAATGATATGAACTTCTTCAGAACAATTTTGTTCAGTGATGAAGCTACGTTCACTACAAATGGAGTAGTCTCCTCCCAAAATTCTAGGTACTGGTCTGCGGATAATCCTAATTGGGTTATAAACGCAAAAAGGCAGTATTCACATAATTAATGTGTGGTGTGGAATAATCTATAATAAGATTTTTCGTCCGGTTTTCTTCTAATTTTTAGACTTTAAAGAAAATGAGTTTTGGGACGCAATACAAACTTACCAGTGCAGGATCGCCTGAATTTGAAGTTACAATTAGATGAGTCTTCTGTACATAATGCAGTTATTGTACGAGAATGGCTGAATGATGAATATGGAAATCTGGATAGTCCTTACATTGAGTGGCCTTCAAGATCACCGGACCTGACACTGCTAGATTTTTTCTCTGGGGTACTGTGAAGCAAAAAGTCTATAAGTCCAGACCACAGTCAGTGGAAAAACTACGAATCAGAATATCTGCAGCTTGTGCAGAAATTAACACAGAACAACTGAGGAAAGTTATATTGAATATATGAAGGAGGTATGACAAGTGCATTGCAATGAATGGCGGATTGGTTGAAACAAAAAAAAATTTATGAACGTTCGTTCCTGTTTCTGTCTACAACAATTTGTTGAATATTGTTTTTCAATTGTTTAATTTGTCAAATGATAAATTGATCAGAATAATATAAGTTCTGTCGTTTATTTAATTTGCCTCATAGTTATCAAGGATTACTCGATGTTTATTTTACTTTTAAGTCAATCAGATACTTGAATTGATCCATACTGAAAACTTCTTTGATTCGATCACAGAATTATTAATATTGTATATTTCTTTATGAAATTTGGTATACCACCATTCGAGAGGGTGCCCAATCCAATGGTGATTTTGAAATTCTCTTGAAAAAATCGCTAATACGATTTCTTGTATTTAAACCTAAAAAAATATTCGCAGCAGGCCTTGGTTTTCGTAAAAAAAAGACAGTTTTTTGAGCTTTACAATTCGAAATGAAGTTCTTGGAAATCGGAGAAAAGATGCAAAGTTTAGGGAGGTGTCCCGCTTTCAAGTGGATCACACTGTATATACTAAGTTATCTCTTGTCTGCACTGCTGTTGAGCATTCCCAAGCACAGATCTCCTAAATTCCAACATTCACCCCAATATATGGGCATAAAACTATTCAACCATCTTCCTGGTGTGAACCATTTTAACCTGACTTCCATACATTTGTTAATGTCTCAAGGGATGAATAAGTTATATTTCTAATACAAGTAAATTTTAACAATATGCCTCGACGTGAGGAAAATCATACCGAAATTATTTGATTTCGGCTACTTTGAATAAATATGAAATCAGATTACTCAAAAATCATATCATACAAGAGAAATTGAGAATTTTCCGAAAAATAATGAAAATCAGAATAGGAGGCTATGACGTGACTCTGTATTTGAGTATAACTCCTGATTCTTGTCAACTTTTCCCTAACACATTTTATTGTATCTCTGAAAAAAGGTACTTCATTCTTGGACGAATTTGATATTTTTTGACCTTCCCCAAATGCTGATCAACTTGATGCCATTCTGAGTAGTCAATAAGGTTATCAAACATGCACTAACTTTTCGCAGTACTCAAATTTTTATCGTGCAAGTAATAGAAAGCAACTTCATTTGTTGCACACTTAATGGACCACACACTGTATACTGAACCTAGAACCTAATATTGATCTATATTGTTATGTCGTTACTTGTGCCACAATTGCAGTGGTTAATTTTTTTTTTCAGGAATAAAAGAAGTTGCAACCCTTCAAAATATAGATAATTATATGACCAATTTGCATTCGATTCTGCTAGAGAATAGTAGTCATGATGCAACTCTGTTGCAAACCGTTCGTGAGGTAGTGGGAAAGTTGGAATTTAATGGATGACAAGGATGCAGAACATCCAAGAGGAAGAGAAAGATTAAAAAGATTTTTTAAACTTAAATGTATTATTCGAATTTTTTTGAATTTGTTCAATATTTGACAAAAATCTGGTAGTTTCGTTTATTGGTCAGCACATAGCTTACAAAAAAAAATTGGTACTCGCTTATATATTAAATATATTTTGTGCCGCTGAATACGAATCAGAAGTCATAACGAAACCTCTCCTTGGTTCCGAAGTTATGGCCCTTTGAAGTTGGAAGGGTACATATTCAGCCGTCTTTTTTGCACTAAAAATCGATCGGAAACAAGGTTTTATTCTTCAGGTGCTCACTACACATCATTCCACCTTCATTTTTTTTATAGTTTTTCAGTATGAAACTCGAGAAGAAATTCTCGATATGATATGTTCTATTGCGATGTCCGTTAATATAACCTCAAAATCGTATCGTGAATTTTTGTCGAGTTTTAAGTGTATTGAAAAATTGTAAATTGATATAAAGGTGGAATGATTTGTACCGAGCACCTAACGATCTAAACCATGTGTTTCCTATTACTCTTTGCCCTTTTTTTGTGCAAAAAAGTAGACTAAATATGCCCTTCTTCCGAACTTCGAAGGGCCATAACTTCGGGACAAAAGTAAATCGCAACTTTTTTACTCCGGACTAGAATTCAGCATCACAAAATATGTAAGCTGGTACCAAGTTTTTTTCGATACTGGGTGCTGCCCCGATAAACGAACCTCTACCAAAAATACACCACAAATTATGTTAGTTGTAATTGTGATTAACCTATAATCATAGTCATTTATATCTGAAAGATTGTAGTTTTTAGAAAGACTTGAAATAAATGTTCGAGAATTTCTTCTTGGTGTAGTGAAATCTTTGAAAACCTGCCTGCAGGTTCGTCTCCCCTAGCCGTACACCCCTCTCCAAACACGCCGACATTTATGTTTAAATTTGAATTTTAGCTGTGAGAATGAAAATCAAGGGATGAGTAAAAACCCTGGTACATTGAAAGATATTGTTTGGGCAATTCCTGTCGATCTGAGGAATCAAAGTGAGAGCATACATTTTTTCTTCTAGCTCTTTTGGGTTCTTGTTCTTAATCTACCACAATCCATTGACGTAATATAACATGGACTGGGTGTCGGTTAACCCTCAAATCTCAAATACACGTTCTTGCGGCCCGAACCAACTAAGGGCATCTGCGTCATAGTCGTCATCGTCATAATGTGTTACGTCATCAGTAATATCTGTTGCATACTTAGATTCCGTAGGTAATCAGTTCTTTTCTGGTATCCTATTGATTCTTAAATATTCACTAGATTATTGAAAAATATTCAAGAATGGGACCAAATAAAATTATGGTGCATATTGAAAATTTTCAATAGTCAATATTTTCGGGTATTGAATAATATATTTCAATAAACCACTAGGTACCTACAAGAAATATCAGTGGTGCCTCATTATTTTCTTCTAAAACAGTTATTTTCAATAACCAATATTTAGTGGTATTCAAGATTCACTAGAATAGCATATGATTCGTTTAAGACCGCGGATTCTGCAGTGCTGCTGAATTGTCCGATAGATGTCCATACTGTGAACTTATCGTAATAAAAATTCAGAGATCGAAAAGACATCGTAGAAGTCAACCTAGCCAGTAGTTCTCGCTATTCGCTAGTCACATCATGTTTCAACAGGTGTCGCTCGAAAGAAGACAAATCTAGATTATTCCATAACGCGATATTTCTTCCACTATGTTCGTAAAATGCATATTAGTATAAAGTACAGGGTCGGCCTGGGTGCTTAGGGAAAACTGAATATGAAAACTGAATATGTTTTGGAGCTTCGCATTGAATTTTGTTACGAGAAATTTTGATTTTTTGTTATCAATTCTATTGATTATTTAATTTAAAACACATTGTTTTATGATTTTTGTGATTATCAATTACTGAATAGAGCCTGATAAAACATTTCCATTTCTTCATTCAATTTAAATATGTAATTTGATTTCTCTACGAAGAGTAAGCAAGGTAGACAAAACATGCAGGGAAGAATTGTTGAAATCGCAAATATTGAATTTTTTTTCGTGTTATTACAAACTGAGTTTCGCAATGGAGTTCCACTGCAATAGTCACCGTATATCTAAATTAAATCGATATCTTATTTAATTTATAACAGACGAACTTGCCATGCCCAGGGGGTTTTCAGGATAGGAAAGAAGCTTTTATTTTCAAATTTGTGTTCTTCAGATTTCCTCCTTGTATATTCTTTATCTTTATTTCTTTGGACTGAATGTATTTATTTTCATCTGACGTATCAAAATTTAAAAGAGACTTTATAAAGGTGTATTCAAAAAAGAGCATGCGCTATAGAAATTGCAACTCCGGGCCAAAGGGTAGTGGGCCGGCTTTGATGTCGAAAACACCGAAACCTCACTAAGCATTTGCGCATCGTTGCCAAAGCTGCTTTTTTACATAGGTACTTACTGTGATTTCATATATAATTTATTTATAATTTTATTCTATCTAGTCAATACAGTATTTGATTGAATTTATAGTATTTTATAATAAAATTGAACCTAGATTGCATCGAAACAGATGATGCATTGTAATAACGTGTTTTTTTACTTTTTCTCATATGATACAAAGTTTCTCCGAACCTCACTTTTCCGTATTCAGTATTTTTTTATTTCACTTGCAACAAATTTTATTTTGTGTTATCGCATAAATATTTCGCAAGCAGATTCTCAGATGTACATCGCATAGACATCGCCAAAAAAGTTGAGTGTGACTGTGAAAAAACTGAGTTTATGTGAGGTAACGGCAATATGATGGCGATATATCCCTGATGGTCAAAGCTGAGACATAGAAGCGACATATCAGATATGTTTGTTGGGCATAAATAAAGTGAGTATATAATATGAAGGTAGGTTGGAATGTGAACTAAGCCACGGAGGACATGGTGGACACTTTGAAAATGGATTATATTTTGCATTTCACTCACTGCAAAAAAATGAACTAGAGTTCCTATTGAACGACACTTCCATTTCAAGGACTTCGAATTGCTGAAATACCTATACCTATCTATCATAAATGCTGACTTCATTTGTGGGTTGCAAAAAAATAATTTGTCACTAGGTTTTTTTCTTAGGCCCAAAATGGTAATTCTTTCCTACAACGCTAATTTATGGAAATATTTTCAATTGGTTTTATACGAAATAAAAAAATAAGAGATTAACAATATGCAACAGTTTTACCTTGATCATGATATTGGGATCAAGGAGTGCATCTGGCAACATCAATATCGCTAGGACGGCGCGGGTAATTTTATGTTCTCAAAAGTTTTTCCTCTTTTTCTGTTATTCATTTGGTAATTGTACTTTTCACTTGTTGTCTGTTGGAACTTGGAGCACTTGTGTGACCACGAAATCTTTGTGTTTTCGGTTTATACCGATTGTGTATAAATTATAGTGGATAATAAAGTGCATTTATTATTTACGTAAGTTTGCATATAATTCCTACGATAGACTAAATACTTAGGAAGTGAACATGCCAAGAATCTCAGGGAAAACTAGGAAACGGAATAAACAGTTCAGAGCAACGAAGCTTCAGTGGGAAGAATTCAGACGGTAAGAAAGATACAAATGAGGTATAAGTACAAATAGTTCAGCTTTTTCGAACTGAAATAGATTGCCATTGCCAACGCCTGTCAATTTCGTCAAGTTCTGATTACGGTAAATATATAGCACGGGCTTCCCCTTGTATAGGAATTCTGTTCAGCGGAACTTGATAATTAGGTGCACATGGAATCTTTTTGGACATAACTATTTCAAATACCTACCTAATTCGAATTCCTACACTTCAAAAATGTTTTAGAAGCAACACCCTGATCACAAATGTGTCAACATTTATGTTTATTATCACTATTTGAAAAGACATCAAGTTGATAAACAGGGTTTGTGATCATTTCGGAAATTTCGATTTTGATTTCAGAAGAGCTCTCATCTCGGCTCCTATGGCTTGTGGCTTCTCCTCTCTACAAACAATATTTGGAATTCTATGAATTTTCTTGAACTCGCTCGATAATATAGATAGGTTATCGTTGTGAAGAAATTGACCATTATTAGGATTTCTTAAAATTTCCTTTAATTTTTTGATAGAATATTTATGGTGAAATCAAATTTTCCATTCCTTGAAATAGAATTGACAATGCTTGTAGAATACCTCAGATAGAGAGAAATACATAGCATTATTTAGGTATTTGAAATCTTTTGAAATTGTTTTAGACGTCAATCCAAAGTCGCTGTTCCTGAAAATTCTGGAAATGAAGATAATATTGATTTTAGCCCGTTGGCTGATTCACATCTTCATCCAAATGTGAATGAATCACCAGAATGGTTCGTATAGGAAGTTATTGTATATGATATACAGTGTGTTTACCCTAAGGGCTTACCACCACCCCCGTAAAATCGTTATTATTCGGGATTTTTTTGAAAAACTTTTTTGTTGGATAGGTATTCGAAATGTCTATTCAACAATAGAGTGATTATATTTTTGGGCTGTTATCGTAGCCAACTGTGACCAATTTCATTTACCCATATTTCAAATAGTATACTACCTATTAGGGATTTTTTCACGAAAAATAATGAATTCTGAATCAGGATCACTTGAAGCATACCTGTACCGATTTTAATCATCATTGAATACAGTGTGTCCGCAAAAACGAATCATTATTTTTCTAATATTTCATCGAAAAAAATTTACTATTGAGGTTTTTTTTGGAAAGAAATGATTACAAATTATTATTGAGGATAATCCACCTAATTCTCTCACCTATACACTTTTCAATACGTCGACGATTGTTGTTCAATACCTTCTTTCTCTTTCTTCTAGATACACATAATTTTTTTAATGAAAATCGTTACCGAAATATTTGAAGTAATCCTCACTAATAATCTGTAATGAATTATTACCAAAAATACCACAATAATAAATTTTTTTGATGAAATATTGGGAAAAAAGTTGTTTCGGACATCCTGTGTTATATGATGATGAAATTCGGAACACAGAAACAATTATCATTTTTTTCAATCCCTAATAGTATTTATCGAAATATATGTAATAAAACGACAACAGCTCGAAAATATAGCCACTCTATTGTAAGATAGGCATTTTAATTACCTTCCGAAATCGATCAAATAATAACAATTTCACAGGGGTGGTAAGTCCTTAACGTGGACACACTGTATATACCTCTCATTATTAAATGAATAAACGTTATATTTATTATTATTACAGCTCTGAATGGGAAGCAGATGCGTTTTCTGATAGGTTTGTACAATAATATGAAGTCTGAATTATTATTTTATATACGGGGTGTCAAATTAGCCCGATATATTTTCTACATTTTTGGAATTCTGCTGATCTGCTGTATATTATTATTTATTATTTGTATCGTTTAATTTATTTTTGGGCATGTCATTTACAATGAGTTTCAGGATCCCTCAATGGTGTTCCAAGAAATATATACCACACCATCCAAAACAGTCAGGCTGGACGTCCGCTGAATATTCTTTGGATAAAAACTTTACGTCCATCGGATGTCCAAAATATCCTTAATAGATATCCATTAGATATCCACTGGATGTCCATGTGTTATGTGGGTAATTGGTGCAACTATAGACTATTATAGAAAGTGTTTAGGCATTGTTACTAAATAATTGGAAAAATATATCGGGCCTTGTTGAGAAATTCTATTTATTTTAATTCAAAAAAATATCAATGTTTGTAATACAATAGTATCGAATTAATTTCAAAAACTAACATTTCAAATTCCAAAATAGACATTTGTATTTCCAAAAATATAAAATGTATTTCGTAATGCATCATTTGAATTTCAAAACTGGAAAATCACAGTCAAACGTTAGAATATGATGAGTTATGCAGTGAAACACGGCATTTTAGTTCGTGATATACTTTATTATGAGCTTAATTTTATATGAAAAATGGCGACAAGACGCAGCCTAGAATCGCAAGTTGTCAACTACTACGGAGTATCTACGCGCCCGTCTTGACGTACAACTTAAAGTAATAATCGAAATCTCTGGATTGTATTTTAACACTCCCTCTCAAGCCAAAGATTTCCACATACAGCTAAACTTAAGCATCAACTCAAAATACATGAGATATTTATCAAATATTAAACATTAGCCACACAACAAACCTAAACCTAGTTTATGAGCATGAAACAAATCACCAGACAAATTTTTAGTTAAAATATCAGCGATTTGCTCCTTTGTGCTAATGTATTCTACAGTAACAGTTCCATCATTAACCAAGTCTTTAATAAAATTAAACTTAACATCTACATGTTTTAACCTTTTATGATCAAACCTTTTTGTTAATTTAATACAGGATTGATTATCCTCGTAAATAGTAAGGTTAGCTTTTGCAAAACCAAGATCGACCAACAGACCAGATAACCAAATCCCCTCTTTAGCTGCTTCAGCCAGAGCTACGTACTCAGCTTCAGTCGTAGAAGTGGCTACGGTAGATTGCTTTTTCGTCGACCAGCAGACTGTACCACCAAACACTTTAAATAAATAACCACTGGTTGACTTCCTGTCGCTCTCGTCACCAGCCCAATCTGCATCCGCGTATCCAACAAGACAAACACTATTCAATGAAAAACAAAGTTCCTGATTTACAGTACCTTTAAGATATCTCAGTATACGCTTCAAACTCTGCCAAAGCTTTTCGGTTGGATTACTTTGATACCTACTACATAGATTGACTGAAATACTTAGATCAGGCCTAGTAGCCAACATAAGATACATTAAACATCCTACAAGTTCTCGAACCGGTTTATCTGAAATTATTTTACTACCATCAGCAAATTTTAAATTTCCAGCTTCTAAAGGTGTATTAACTGGCTTACAATCCGACATGTTAAATCGCTTCAGCAAATTATTAATATAATTCTTTTGATTTAAATAAATGCAATCTTCAGTTCTTCTCACATTTATACCTAAGAAAGTTTTTAAGATTCCAAAATCTTGCATTTCGAATTCGTCTTTTAATTTAACTTTTAATCTATCAATTTCAGATCTCACATTACTTGTCAACAGAATGTCGTCTAGATACAACAAAATATATGATATGTTATCATTAAAACGTTTAATATAAAGACACGGATCATTTTGTGACCTTACAAAGTTTTCTTTTTCTGCAAATTCGTTAAACCTTTTGTTCCAGTAATATGGTGCTTGTTTAAGCCCATAAAGTGCTTTGTTAAGCTTACATACTTTATTTTCATCATTAATAGGAAAACCCTCGGGTATTGACATATATATGTCCTCTTCAATTTTTCCATGTAGAAAGGCGGATTTTACATCCATTTGCTGAATTTCCAAATTTTTAAAATTAGCAACAGCTAACAAAGTTCTTACAGTACTTAACCTTGCTACAGGCGCATAGGTTTCTTGGAAATCAAATCCGGCTTTCTGCATAAAACCTTTAGCAACCAATCGCGCTTTATATTTAACTTTGTTACCAACATCATTAGTTTTTATTTTAAAAACCCACTTACAGTCAATTAAGGTTACATTATCCGGTTTATTTACCAAAGTCCAAGTGTTATTTTTGTTCAAGGAATGAATTTCCTCATCCACAGCCTTTTTCCAAAACCTATAATCAGATGACTCTTTTGCTTTTTCCAAGTTTTCCGGTACATTATCAACAAAACTTGAAACGTTTAAAGCCATATGCTCTATCTCATTATCTAAGACATAATCATTATAGTATGCAGGAACTCTTTTTACCCTACTACTTGTCCTAACCTTTGTTTCCTCAATATCCTGACCTATGTCTCTATCTGTAACTAAATCCTCTCCTTGCTCTTGATTTATTAGATTTTCCTCTGTAGTATTTTTATCATCTGTTGTGAGAACTTCAAGAATCTCAGAATTTTCAATACTTACAAATGAATTACTTAGATTGGTTATATTTTTGGTTTCATCAAATGAAACGTTTCTTACGGTACAAATATTTTGTTTTATTGGATCCCAAACCCTATAGCCATTATTCGAATAACCTATCATTATCTTTATTTCTCCTTTTGGGTCAAATTTAAATTTTTGTTTTTCTTTGGGAATGTGACAATAAGCTAAACTACCAAACACTTTCAAATGTTTTAAATCGGGTTTCTTTTTACAAAACATTTCAGCAGGAGTGACTTCTTTTAAGGAAACAGTGGGTGTACGATTAAGTAAATATACTGAACAAAGTATTGATTCCCCCCACATAAACTTAGGCAACTTTGATTGCAACAACAAAGACCTTCCTTTTTCCAAGAGTGTCCTGTTCAAACGCTCAGCACTACCGTTCATTTCCGGGTTATAGGGGACAGAGTATCTGATCCGAATGCCTCTGGTCCTACAAAAACCAACAAACTTATTTGAGCAATATTCCGAGCCGTTATCGCATTGTATCGACCCAATTTTATATCCTGTAATAATTGTGACCATAGCTTCATACTCTTTAAAGCATTCTATAATGTCACTTTTATGTTCGATAAGGTAAACAATGCTAAAATGAGTGAAATCATCTAAAAAAGTAACAAAATACTTTTTATTGTCATGTGTTACTGGTGTCACCGGACCACAGATGTCGCTGTGCACAATTTCCAATGGACGCCTTGTTACTTTCTTATATGAAGTTTGAAACGGTTTACGAGTAATTTTAGATTGACTACAGATAGAACAAGTTTCCAGTTCTTTATCATTTAAATTAACATTAATTCCATCAACCATATTACTTTTAACAAGCTTTTCAAAATTTTGTTTTCCTATGTGCCCTAGTCTAGTATGCCATAGTTTAGAATTCTCATTTACTTC